>CM060957.1:135095615-135250615 GCA_030765055.1 Mantis religiosa
CATAATTTCAGTGATGCTGACGTAAATGTCTTTAATGTGAGTTAAGTAAACAGTAATTAAGTGTAAAGCAATTAACACAAGTACTGTCGTTGACAGTACAGGAACTATTGTATCCTGTTAAGGTGCATTATTATCAGTAAAGTAAAAATCGCGCGCGCGTGGTAGACTGTGAGAATGGAGGGGAGCATGTCCTTCCATTGATTTATTAAGCATAGAAGGAGCAAGTCGTTTTCGATTGACATCAAGGCTGCCTTGAGTTCCTGGCTAATCAAGCCTATGCTAGTTTTCACAAGTTGTATCGCATCCTCAACCGCAAATCCTCTTTACGAGTCGAATGTACGCTGCTACTATACAAGAGTATTCTACGACCACTTCTTCTATATGCCAGTCCTGTATGTGCTTCACCTACTCATATTCACCAACTTCAGGTCTTTCAAAACAGAATATTACGATTATCTGTGAACGCCCCGTGGTACATCCCGAATGCACAGCTGCATAGAGAATTGGACATAGCATTAATGAGTACATTTCTAAAACGACAAGCAGATTCTTTGCTCACCTTCCTTATGTATCGGGTGCTTTATTCTTCCAACTGGGACGTCGTCTTGATGCTGCACCAAGACTGAAAGCACGCTTGCCAAAGGACATTTTATTTCTATAATGTTTATTTATTCTGTAATGAAGAAGTGATTTAATTTATACTCACACTAATCAGACCAGTTTGCTTGAGGACTCTAATATGACTGTCCTCTATCCCTGTATACTTTAATTTTATTATGTTTATTATGTATATAGCTCCACAATTTGTATAACACCAACTGTGCTGAGCAATTGAAATAAAAATTCCACAAAAATGTACTTTTGCAAATTGGAATTACATATATTAAGGCTGTTCTCACCAAGGTTTCATTAAATTGTGGAAAATAAAATTACCTTTATCACTGTACAAACATTAGGCTCAAAAATTGGTTTCAAAAATTAATAAGGCATGAAGCATACAAAATTCTAAGTTATTTTTATAGGCGGTCGTTATTGGATTATAAAATTTAAATTTTTTTCCCTCCAGAAAACTAATAAAGTATGAGGTGTGCAGCAATACAAGTTATTTCCAGAATGCTATTAAATTATTAAACTTACATTGATCAGTTGTGATTATACAGATATAGCAAGTCGATTATCGCATTTTAAAGTTCTTGAAAGAAGAATATTTTACCTAGTCACAATGTCACCGACACGTTACTTTTAACCAATACTTCACACTCCAGAACCTGAAACATCTTCCGCCGTCTGAATCTCGTCGCAAATGTTGTCATTCAAACCTATCAAAGTATTATCCTGTCTACTTCAAAATCAACTATGATCCAAGCTGTCGAGTGAAACAATATTCAAACAAAAGAACAATAAGAAGCGCAAAATTGATATCACGCTATCTCCTGTGAGAAACTTCCACCCAAAAGCCCCTTCTGAATATTTCCAGCTACTAGGTAAAGATACCCAAGAATAAAATTCCTCACTTGCACACCAGATGTTAAAAACCCTGAAAAAAAACATATATCTCCAACTAATGACCTTCTGCTTTAAGAAAGACTCCACAGATAGTAAGTATAGATTGACTCTTTTTTTTTTTTTTTTTTTTTTGAGTAACAGCCATTTTCAGAATATCTGTGTGGCTTGAGGGGAGAAGAACCCGGTGATTTCAATAGCATTACCTGTTTTACCATCACTTACAAATTATTGAAGAAAACATACTACTGCATTAACCGCTACATTTTCGTTCTTGAACGCATACCTGTCAATAAGATGTGGGACTGATTTACAGAAAATGTCTGCATTTATGGTCTCCCACAGTTATAACTATTATTTATTTTTATGATGGAAACATATTTGATGTTTCATAATATGTTTGATAATTTTAAAGCTTTTATCTCTACCAGCATGGGTAACAGCTGTTTATGGCTATAAAGCCAAGTTTTAAAGATAACTGAGAATTACGTAAAACATTTTCTAGTTTAACATGTGAACACTTTACTGTTCTGATCTATCTACTTATTTTGGTTTCCCCATCCCTTCAGGCTACTGTAAATGCAGAGAGGTACCACTTTCCTCATGAACTGACAGAAGAGGAGAAATCATATGGGTGATTTTAAAAGAATTCTGCCAATGCCCATGCCGCAGAAGCGTTCATGAATATAATTAAAGAAGTGTTTGAAAATAGAATGATTAGGCCCTCTCGCTCACCGATGTAATGGTGTGCAACTTTAAGTTGTGGAGTAGCCTTAAAGACAACATCTACGAGACAAATTCTCATACATTGGAAGAACTAACACAAAACAGAAATGAAATCAGAAACATTACAGTGAACCAAGCTAATCATGTGAATCAGAAAATGTTTTCCCCATATAATGCTTGTTTAGCCGAAGGCAGACGACATTTTCAGTATCTACTGTAAGGTAAGAGTGTTATACAAGTTTGACGCACGGTGTTTATGTGGGAGGAAAGCCGGCTGTGGCAAACCCAATCGCACACAGGCAAATTTACGTGCGCCCGTTAGGTCTTAAGTGAAGAACCCTGTACAGTGTCACCCTGGCGGTAGACTCGCGAAGCCGAGGAATAAATGATGGCCGGTGGCGATTCGGAAAACTTCGGAGCCGATCGTGACCGGAAGCGAGAGACAGTTGAGAGTAGTGTTTGGAAAAAATAAACAGTTTTTAGGTGATCTAGCAATTTGTGATGGTAAACGGTGTATTGCTAGGAAAATAAAGTGTAGTTTTTGCGTTTGTAGCCTCGTCTTGTTATTTCACGAACCCACAAAGTCACAACTTGTGTCAGAAGTGGAACATACGACAATGGAAGCTGCATTGGCAAAGATCTTAGAGAAAATGTAAGAAATGAAGACGGCAAATGAAAACCTCGCTGCAAAAACAGAAGTGGCAAATAACAACCTGGCCGCGGAGTTGAAACAAATAAAGACCGAATTGACCACAGAAATGAGGGCAGCGAACGACAGCCTGGCCACGGAGATGAAAACGGCAAACGAGGCCCTTGCCGTGAAGTTTGAACAACAGTTGGCCAACGTGAGGGATAACGTTACGGAGCTGGGCAAGCGGATGGGCAAACTGGACGAGCGCGTCGAGGACCTGGCGAGCCGCGTTGACGACCTGGAGGGAAAGGCCGACACCAGCGTCAAGTCCCTGAACGCCATAGTAGAGGACGTCGTCGGCAGGAAACTGAAGGATTTGAAGGCCGACGCGCCGGGACGCGACACATCTGCGCGCGTCAACCGCCGAAATATGACGGCGCGTCAATATTTGAGGTCTTCCGCCGCCAGTTCGACACAGTGGCCAAGCACAACAGATGGTCACCGGAGGAGGAGGCCATACAGCTAATAGCCAGCCTCCAGGGACGGGCCGCGGAATTCCTAAACGCGGTGCAGACAACGGCGGCGCCCAAGGACATCTGGGAGGCCCTGGAGAATCGTTTCGGGAACCACCGCTTAGCCGCAACGTACCGCAGCCAACTAAAGGCAAGGTCACAGCAGCCGGGGGGACACTGCAGGAGTTCGCCATAGCGATTGAGCAGCTAGCTGGCAAGGCCTTGGTTGACCTGCCACTGGAGTTCGTATCCCGGGAAGCCGCTTACAACTTTGTCGACGGGGTACGGGACACGGAGATTCGTCAGCGCCTAATGCTCGATGATTATAAAACCATCCACGAGGCGCTGACAGCGGCATTAAGGATGGAGGCGGCCAAGGTAGCATATATACCGACGTCGAGAAAGAGGAGTGTCCGCTACGCCGGAGAGAGAAGACCAGCTGTGGGACGCCGGCGAACACCTAGTGGCCTGTGTTGGGGGTGTGGACAGCCCGGACACCTGCAGAGAGACTGCCCACACCAGGAAGGGCAGCTGGAAGAACGAGTAAGGCCCGGCGTGGAGAGGATTACGTCGGCGCCATTACCACCATCACCTCGAGTGACAATCCGCGCCGTCAGCCGGCGGATGGATGACAACCTCATCACGGACGGCTGGGTAAGAGGGAAGCCGTGTCGCGTGCTAGTGGACACTGGGCAGCCGTGACCATCATCAGACCTGACGTGGCGAATGGTTTGCCGACGAGGAAGCCGAGCCGACCATACGAGCTTTTGACGGCATCGGGCGACACCATGCCTGTGGAGAAGGAGGCCCTGCTGGAGCTGACCTTGGGACGGAGTGCCGTGCGTCTGTGGGTGTTCGCCGCGAAGGTGGCTGAGGAGGTGATTCTGGGACTGGATGCCCTCAGGAGCCACGAGGCGACGGTCGACGTCGGCAGGAAGGTCCTACGGCTCAACGGAGAAGAGGTTATACTCCGTCAAACTGAAGAACGCCTTGGAATTGGTAGGGTCATCTTGAACGAAGACGTGGTTGTCCCCGCGAGGAGCGAGGTGATGGTGACGGCGCGACCGGAAGGCCAGACAGCACGTTAGGTCCAGAGGCAGCAGGAGTACGACTTCACCTCGGAACATCGCAGAGGGAAGAGTCACGGTAACGCGGACGCTATGTTCCGAAGACCCTGTCCAGAAGAGTGCGGCCAAAGCACAAGAGTGGGAGAGAAGGAGCGGCAATGCCTGCGGATGGCTGGGATAGCGCAGGCCTGAGGAGGGAGCAGCTGGCGGACGCAGACTTGGGGCCACTCTTGAGGGAAGTGAAACAGGCGGCGACCGAGTATGTGGAGAACTTGGTGGACCACCTCCATGACATGGACGAGATGGCTCGCCAGAACATCCAGAAGGCGAGCGACCGCATGAAAACCCGATACGACAGGCAAGCCAACAGCCAAGGGTTCCAGGTGACCTGGTCTGGTTGTACCGCCGGACCCGGACCAAGGGACGCTGCCCGAAGCTTCAGCAGCCATGGCAAGGACCGTACCGTGTGGTGAAGAGGATTAACGACGTGATCTACCGCATCCAGAAGGTGCCCCGAGGAAAGATGTTGGTGGTACACCTGGATCGCCTGGCCCGCTACGAAGGCGCTGTTCGGGACGACCAGCCTTGAGGAGGAAGCAGTGTCACCCTGGCGGTAGACTCGCGAAGCCGATGAATAAATGATGGCCGGTGGAGATTCGGAAAACTTCGGGGCCGATGGTGACCGGAAGCGAGAGACAGTTGAGAGTAGTGTTTGGAAAAAATAAACAGTTTTTAGGTGATCTAGAAAATTGTGATGGTAAACGGTGTATTACTAGGAAAATAAAGTGTAGTTTTTGCGTTTGTAACCTCGTCTTGTTATTTCACGAACCCACAAAGTCAGAATATTGATTTAAGAACCAGACATCACTATACTCCAAATCTTTTGTTTATATTTTGTAGCCTGACTTTAAATACAATTTAGTAAGGGTTGGAGTAAAGACAAGTGATTTAATATTATTTTTAAGTGATTACGAATACTGAAATAGTGATTTCACATAAAATTAGTGCATATAAAAAGGTCCAATGTTAGAGGTGGGATTAGAAGGTTACTATAATAACAGTAGAACTGTATAAATCGGCCAAACAGTTATTAATAGTGACTTAATAGTCGCTAAAATACAACAGTCAAACAGTGAAGTATATGTCAGTAACAAGTATTAAAATTTTGAAAATTGATCAAAAGGTGCAAAAATGACCAAATTTTTTTTTGCCTAATTATACAAAGTAATCCCTATATTTCAATTTCCTGTTATTTTTAATGCCATGCGGCCCTTTAAACTCTGTCACGTGGCTATTTAAATGGCTGACTGTAAATGGGCGTAGTGGTTTAAATCGCCTATTTTTTTCGTGATTTTCTCGTGTTTTTAATTTTCGGCGCTTTTCAAAATATAAATCACACCACATGATACACTTTAAAAATAGAAGCTTGAAAATTTCTGTGCTTAGATAAAAACAGTACCAAAGGAAATTGATGTCACCACTGTTTGTTCAGTTAAATAACAAAAATTATGAAAGGGTAGAGCCAGAATGAAAAATTCAAAGCCATAGCCGGGATTTGAACCACGGATCTTCTGGTTTCCTTCCAGTCGCACTACCATTGTGCTACTATGGCCAACGTGCCGGCATGACATTAAATTCTCCATCTGACTCGTGTTTCTCCCGGTAAACCACTAGGATTTCTCATAAACATATGAGACAACTACCTTGATGGCGACTTACTATGCTGTAAGTACTTTAAGGCCCGGGCTATATAGTTCGGACCACTATTAGGTACAATTAATGGAAATTAATTGTTCTTTCACACTAGCCGTGTGTAGGACCCACTATGAAAGGGTAGAGCCAGAATGAAAAATTCAAAGCCATAGCCGGGATTTGAACCACGGATCTTCTGGTTTCCGTCCAGTCGCACTACCATTGTGCTACTATGGCCAACGTGCCGGCATGACATTAAATTCTCCATCTGACTCGTGTTTCTCCCGGTAAACCACTAGGATTTCTCATAAACATATGAGACAACTACCTTGATGGCGACTTACTATGCTGTAAGTACTTTAAGGCCCGGGCTTTATAGTTCGGACCACTATTAGGTACAATTAATGGAAATTAATTGTTCTTTCACACTAGCCGTGTGTAGGACGCACTATGAAAGGGTAGAGCCAGAATGAAAAATTCAAAGCCATAGCCGGGATTTGAACCACGGATCTTCTGGTTTCCGTCCAGTCGCACTACCATTGTGCTACTATGGCCAACGTGCCGGCATGACATTTAATTCTCCATCTGACTCGTGTTTCTCCCGGTAAACCAATAGGATTTCTCATAAACATATGAGACAACTACCTTGATGGCGACTTACTATGCTGTAAGTACTTTAAGGCCCGGGCTTTATAGTTCGGACCACTATTAGGTACAATTAATGGAAATTAATTGTTCTTTCACACTAGCCGTGTGTAGGACGCACTATGAAAGTGTAGAGCCAGAATGAAAAATTCAAAGCCATAGCCGGGATTTGAACCACGGATCTTCTGGTTTCCGTCCAGTCGCACTACCATTGTGCTACTATGGCCAACGTGCCGGCATGACATTAAATTCTCCATCTGACTCGTGTTTCTCCCGGTAAACCACTAGGATTTCTCATAAACATATGAGACAACTACCTTGATGGCGACTTACTATGCTGTAAGTACTTTAAGGCCCGGGCTTTATAGTTCGGACCACTATTAGGTACAATTAATGGAAATTAATTGTTCTTTCACACTAGCCGTGTGTAGGACGCACTATGAAAGGGTAGAGCCAGAATGAAAAATTCAATTGAAAGATTCAATTCATAGTGCGTCCTACACACGGCTAGTGTGAAAGAACAATTAATTTCCATTAATTGTACCTAATAGTGGTCCGAACTATAAAGCCCGGGCCTTAAAGTACTTACAGCATAGTAAGTCGCCATCAAGGTAGTTGTCTCATATGTTTATGAGAAATCCTAGTGGTTTACCGGGAGAAACACGAGTCAGATGGAGAATTTAATGTCATGCCGGCACGTTGGCCATAGTAGCACAATGGTAGTGCGACTGGACGGAAACCAGAAGATCCGTGGTTCAAATCCCGGCTATGGCTTTGAATTTTTCATTCTGGTTCTACCCTTTCATAGTGCGTCCTACACACGGCTAGTGTGAAAGAACAATTAATTTCCAACAAAAATTATGTTTCACAACCAAATATTAAAAATTAATAAAATAGGAATTGAATACCTTTTATATCCTAATCCACGTATCAGATTAAAATTTCATCTCATAAACTTACTAATAATGCATTTATGACTTGAACTGCAAAGTATTGTTTCAGTCAAACTAAAATTGCATCGCATTTAAAAGTTTAGTTAAATGACAATAAGAAAATATAAATATATTAAGATCACAGAACTATTTTATACGATGGTCTTAAAATTGGTGTGCTTGAACTATTGTTAATACTACAATAATTATGTTAAACTTTCAAAGCAATCCAAGTAAAATTGTAGAGTTAAGGTTTTTCACAGATGCGTATCCCAGAAATCACAACTTACTTCTAAAAAATAAAAGCAGTAATAGTTTCTGAAAGTATAGTACAATTAGGATAATCTTTAAGTTTATGATTACATGAACTACAGTTTCAAACGGCTACCAATTTTTGAATTATGGGTGCCAAAGTCTTTTACTGTACACTGAATTTTCTTTTTTGCAATAAATAATTTAGTTTCTTCATTATGATTATAATGAAATTAACTTGTAATGATTAAATTTTTCATTATAAGCAAACTTCATAAAATTGTTCATTTCTCACCTCTTGTCACTCATGACAGTGTCCACGCTTGGTATATACAAATATATAGTTTAGTTATACCAGTTATACACTCGTCTTTACTTCTAGAAGTAGATATCGTAAAGACTTTAACACAGGTAAAACCTTCAGCTGCATGTTGAAATTTACTATCTGGTTGATATGTTGGTTATCAGCTTAAAATAGATTACTCCACATGTGTAAGAGTCGTCAGAGAATTTCCTCGTGTTATGTTGACAGCACGTATTCACAGTTTTTAGTGAAGTTTGTCTTTTATTTCGTATAATTATATTTAGTGGTGAAATGCAAACATAATATGGATAATAATGGCTTTGGAAAAGCTACACCTACAGCGAAAAAAGTTACTTTAACAGTCTAAACATATTACGATAAAACATAATAAATGTCAACAAATTTCTTAAGAAATTGATAAATACTTCACAGATCCTAAAAGAATAGTTTCGCAAATTTATTGAGTTCTGTGAAGAATTTGCCATTTCTTAAAACGTAAGTGAGGTTTGTAGCATATTATTGTAATATTTGTATTGCCTCAGTATTATTAGCTTATTTTTTTTTGTAGCACTAAAAATGCTTATTATTTTTTTGTTTTTTGTAATTTACGTCCTCCAACCTTAAGCCATATCGGACGGTGAATGAAATTGGTGAAATGATGCTCAAATGAGTCCGGGGGCCATGGAGCTTAGAGCTACCCAACAGTCGTCGTCCAGGATAAGGAAAAATCCCGGAAAAAACCTTATCCAGGTAACTCACTCTGACCGAGATTCGAACTCGGGACCTCTTGCACGTGAGGCAGACACGCTACCAACTACGCTACCGAGGCGGGCGCTTATTACTTGCACAACCATTGTCAAATTGATGACAAGGAAAACCAATGGTCACCTCGTCAATGTGTACCACCTTTGCAATACGTCTTAAATTATGTTACATGGTTATCTCAAAACATTGTTGTTTGTGATACCTATAATGTGGCATATAACAACAAACACATTAAGATTATTTCTCCTGGATGAGAAATATATCCCCATATCTAGGAAATGCAAACAGTACTGGTAAGGAAAACAGTGATATCTAGGCTGAGTTACACTCAGATATACAGGCCTCTACTTTAACACGTTCTCTCTCTTCAACCAGATAATTCTGAAAGTCAAAATACTTTATGGAGCAAGTAGACTTGAATGATTGGATATGTGACTTAAATATGTTAAAAAGGAATCTAAACTCAGGGCTCTAACAAGGAAGATTACTCGCACCTGGAGCAACAATGTATATGTTTCGAAATGGGCATTAGAAAGTTGAAGAAACAAAAATATTTTGCTATCAAAAAAGTGTTTCTGTAGTACATGAGTGGTTTCAATTGTGAAATACGGATTTAACACACTTCAGATGACTGATGATTGGTTGTAGAGTCAGGAATTATTCCTGATGGGAGAAAATTCAGTTTCAGTTTCCATTCTGTAGGTCTTAAAACAAGATTGACTGAAAATATGGATCTCAGTGACCTTAAAGTAATTCCTTTACAAAGACCTTCATAAAACACTGTTGCTTTTCTATTTGTATTTCGCGGAACAGCCACGATACACAAATACATTACGTCGTACAACAGCTGGGCAAGGGCAGGAATATGTCCCGGGGATGAATAGAGTAAGCGTGATAAAACACTTCTTCCTCCCTTATATATTACACAACTTGGGATGATTAAGAATTCCATTAACCCTTTGCTGCACGAATTATTTTGCTACTTATGCCGGTTTTGTCAAAGCTGTTCTCATACCGGTATCTGCGGTGCCTCAACGCAATCGATTCCAATGATCGTTAAAGCGATACGGTTGGACTGGCCATCCATTCAAAGCTAAACGTCGTGGGTTCAAATCTCGGCAATTGCAGTCAAATGTGCCTGTGCTAAAGAACGCGGAGGGCCCAAGTAAAGTAATTGGTGTGATGGCATGATTGGATGTTGACAGGGTATCATTTGACTGAGCTTGCTTGGATTTTGCCTTTTTACAGTAAAAAAAAAACCCTACAACGTAATCGTAAAAATAATATAATGTTTACAATTCAAAGGTGATTAAATTTTGTGTGTAAAATTGACAAAGACCAGTACAATATTATAATAACAAAAGAACTGCACTGAAACATTATTCAAGGTGAATAAAGCCTGTGGTTGCCACCAGAAACCACCATGCTTTAAAGGGTTAAGGCACTCAACAAGAATAGTGGTGGATTTAAACATTTACAAGGCGTTTCTACAGTAAACATATGCAAAGCTGTAAAAGCGTATTTTTAATGTACCTCAAATCAGAAAACTGAGAGAGGAAGAAATGTGTGAGAAAACTTTAGGAACATCTGAATTAGTAATCGTTCAGAAATTTGTGCATGGTTTTATTGCAAAGAAGGCAAAGGAAAAAACCTTGATGTCAAGTTTGTTGGAATGTTATAAAGGTATATGCTGTCGAATGTCTTAAGATCTATTTTCTCCATTCGCATCTAGGACTTTTTCCTCAAAAAATGGGAAATGATGAGCAAGGGGACGGATTTATCACGACATTTCTATTATGGGGAAGAGATACCAGGATCGTAAGGGCACAGAAATAAGGGGGGATCACTATTGGTTTCTTGCAGGCAGGAGAACAAGAGAAAATGGCACACTACCATACACTTTCAAGCAATGTTAATAGCTATCTTCCTCAAACTATATGGCCCAAATATTTTATTTTAGGACTGAAGCTATTAATTTATCTTAATCTAACATGAATGCATTGTTATAATCACTGTATTACAATATTAATATCTGAAACCTCGTATATTTAAATGTCTATAATTTTTAACCTGACATGATAGGAGATTCATGTGACGATTTTGAAAATCCTCGTACACATATTACACAAAACTGTTGTTCAAACAGAATATTTATAGAAGTGGCTTTAGAAAGCTTTTCGGGACAGGTATCGTACCATCAGTACTTTACCTAGGCCTTGTTCAAATTCAAGCCGGCATTTAAGATGATACAAAACAGTGTAAGTAATTCTTTAATTTAGCAAATCAAGGACATACGACTGCTTTTCGACATAAAACGTGGCAAATATGATGTATATGGCGCTCTAAGAGCAGCAGTGTGTTCGTTCTCTTTAAAAGGGGTAATGACATGCAAGCTATTTACCAAAAGCTCGGCAGGTCTGTACGCTGTTACAACTTTCAAAGAAATGCTACGACTCGGTAGAAGGGTAACGAAGTGGAAACTGAGGCTTTTTTACATTTATAAACGTTATTTATATAAATTTGCTTTTAAAGAGTGGCGATTAATGTTAAAGTAGACAGTACATTGCTTGCATAGCTGCATATATTTAAGGAAATGAGAATATACACGGTTCTGTGAACCATTGGTGTTTACAACATCCATTGTGAGTATACCAGAAAACCTTGAAGTTAGTTAATTAGCGTCATTATAACTCAGAGTTCCCCGCATAACAATTTACTCTCAAGAGTACTTGTTTATATTTACTTTCTGTAAAATAAAATGCCTGGATAACAAATTTTACAATAACGATCCTTTTTTGATAAATAGATACGTGGGGCAAGTTTAAAATTACTAAATTTCATATTAAAAATGTTAATTATTCACTATAATTACGTAATTATTGATTCACATATTGGTAAACAAAAATGTGATCATCAATATAATTTGCGCTTACATAGGAAATAACAAATAAATAGTTTTCATGGGTTTATCGCTTCAGAGTTTCTGTCAGATTAACCGAATAATTTTAAAGAAGACTGAAGAGGAGCAACACAAGGAATTCAAATATGAGGAGTTTAGTTGACACTTTCATCGCCAGGGGGTATATTTAAACTAAGTGTTATCTTAGAAACAGTAACACTAAATTAAACTGTGTCAGCGATAGGGTAGTTCATGGCATACGCAAAAAAGTTATTTATTTTACTTATGTAAAATTCATTACCAAGCGATGCCATAAAAGTCAGCTGGAGTATGAATAACGTCAGATGTACAGCACGGCCATCAAATGTGCAAACGTCGAAAACAGTACAACGCAGTACTCTGCAAACGACTGAAGCATGGCCTTACAAATGTATGCAGACCAAGGTCAAGGTGTAGTATACCGCGACTGTTTTGTTTCCTCTGGCATATAGGCGGTTTTCATTGTCAGTCAGTACCCACATGTGTTTGTTTACACCGCAACCGATAACAGTACATGTGCACTATACCCATGGAAAAGCTTACACGCCTTCAGCCTTTAATAATAAGTTATCCATTACGCTGGCTTTGGCCAACTGTGTTCTGCACTGTGAGGTCGGTATACAAGCTACATATCTGAGACGATATATCATGTAGCAATATTGTGATTTCTATTTCTCAGTTATGAAGTATGCCATTCGCTTATTGACTTCTGAGCTCTACGCTGCAAAAGTTCGCACTAATGTATTGTGACTTTGTGGGTTCGTAAAATTAAAAGTCCAAGTTGTAGAAATTCATAATGCCATTTATTTCCGCAGAAACACAGTTTGGTCAACCCTTACAGTAGGAGAATTTCGTAACATACACAATTAAAAACTTCCAACGTCGCCGTCCACAAACAAAAGAGTTCACTTTCAAAACATTGCTGCAAGAACACGATCCAGCTCCGATTACAACTCTGATTCTAACTGGTGATCGCAGCTCCTTTTTATACGACCATTCATGATTCCAGACGGTTGTGGAATGTTTTCTATCAATCAGGATGTCACTAGAACTTTCTAGTTATATATTTTTATTTGTTTCGGCCAGCCTTTTATCTCCGCGCTATCTTTGTCTGTTTCGGCAAGCTCTTTGTTTGCGTTGACCGCGCTATCGCGATAATGGGTTCACGACAGTATTTATTAAAAAAATTTTACAGTTAAAAAGTAAAATATGACGAGGATTTAATTTATTTTGGGGAATTTTATGGGAATCAAATTCTGTAAGTCAACAAGGACACACGGGCCTATGGACTCATCCACGCTAAGCGTTCAAGATGCATAAATAATATGAAGTGGTATAATTTAAAGTAGATAAGCCGCTTTGAAACAGATTGTTTCTTAATGATGGAAGCACAAACTCTTTTATCTTGCAGTGTCGTAAACGTTGTTATAGGAACTATGTACTATTGTCTGTAAGTTCAAATACAATTTGCATTCGATTAATATGACAGTAATGAAGCCATTTTAAATATCCAGTTAGTTATCTGACAACTGTTCTCGACATGAACATTTCAAAATAAATTTACCAAGAGCGTTTTACTGCATACTTAAGAGCATAATACAATATCATTGGCCACCCGTGATGGTAGTTTAGTAATTTAATACGTAACTTCTTCGCTTGTATCCTCTAATTGGCTTCAGTACGAGAATTGTTGACAAGGAGAAGGCATGTGTTAGGGAGTAATCAGGCTTTGATAAGGATTGTCAGCTCAGTGGGCTCCCGAGCGATTGCAGGAAGTCAAACAGGCTCAGATATACAGTAGAATTCCTCCCGCATATCTGGAAGGCGAGTGGGAATCATGCTAATGTTGGACGGCTATACTATTGGTCAAGAATTCCAGATAGCAACATGCGTAGCTGTTTTCATTGAAACAAATGAGTGCTAAAGTCCCATCTCCAAAATTCCGGAACGGCAGCGACATATCAAATAAATCACAGATAATGCTTGGAGTACTGTTAGTGCTGCGGTGAAATTCGGCTCGAGAATTGATGAGTAGATATTCACATACAACGTTAGGGTGTGGTCTTTACTCGAGAAACGGCTTCTGCCAACCAGGAAATTTGGCTGTTGTCGAATGGCAGTGAGACTGGTTGTCATATGTCGACGTAAGAGCGCTGGTGTTTGTCCGTGTCAGCATGAACACAAAGGCATACTTCAACATTCTAAATAATCCAATAGCATCAATGTTGTGTAGTTTATACGGGATAGATCTTTGTTTCTTCCAAGATGACATCATTTTAGGGATGCATTATGCACTGGTATGAAAACAATTGTGTTACCAGTTGGACTGGTCCGGCCAGAGTTCTCACTTCATCCAAAAGAACAGATTTGGGCCTAACTGCATCACTCGGTGCAGTGGTCTAAAATCATTGCACAAATCTTGGCTTGCTGCATGAGGTGATGACATACTCCAGTGAATGTGATAGAATTTCTATTTTTAATGGTTGGTATCCTTGACAGTCCGAAGTCTGTGTAAACTGTGATGGAAAATCGTGCAGTTGAGTCATTGAGGGAATCGGAGTACACTTTATTTGAACAATAGAAATTTTGAAGGTAAAATAACTGTACCCTCTTTTGGCGAGGTAATCAGAACCTCATATTTGATAGGGAATCGGTCGGGCCGGATTGGTTCAGTATCTTCCATAGGTCCGATAATCAGGTTTTCGGGAAAACCTGCTCACTGCAAACTTATCTTTATAAGAAAACTGCATAATATGTCTTCATTTCGTAAAAAATGCTATAAAGCTTTTCACTAAAATACCATACATTTTCTCCCATAGCAAATATTTTGCATACCTTCATATTAATAGAAATACAAAAATATAGAATACGAAAAAGACTGTTTAAAGTGCCGTTTGTTGCATTCAGCTTTGTCATGATTGCTCTGAAGTTGTCAACACCTGCCATTTTTCAAAAATACTGTTGCTATTTAGTTCTTTCTCATGATATGATGGATAGAATATTGTATTTGGGAGCTGCATACAGCCAATCGCGTTTTACAAAGGTTTATCTCGATCAGAATTAAATGGATAAATTACTTTCGTAGGCAAGTTTGTTGAAAGTATATAAAAATAAACGATAGGTGGTAAGGAAGGTTGGTTGCTGGTTACTTGAAGACTTTCAACCTTATTAAGCGGTATATCAATAACGCATGACTAAAACGATCTATGTACTTTAACCTCCAAATCAATCAACAAATGGAAATATTACTATGCCTAAAATGGTACCACCCGACATCAACATCATATGCCAAAGTTGTAACTTAATTCTGATTTTTATGATGGCAATGAGTACTTAAATATTTATTATTAGTAATTAAGGATATATATATGACTGAAATGTTATGAACATTTTCAAAAAATCACATTTTCCTCTTTTTAGTCAATAAAATAGTGTAAGCCTTCCTGAATGCAAGAAATACTTAGATAGCCTCCGCAAGCCATTTTTAAGTGCTCTAATCGGGTTTGAAAGCTACGTGAATGCTAGTGTGAGATATACATTCTAATTCTTTATCCTTGTTTTCTTGATATTGAAAATTTCAGCATTCTTCATCATTTAAGATGCTCCTTGCGTCGCAGTTTTAGTGTTGGACTAATGAAACTTGCCACACACGTTCATAGAGACACAGTGAAAATAAATTGCCCTGGGTTTTATTGTGAGATGCATTTAAGCACATTTTCTTTACTTTAAAGCACAAAGAGTTCCAATTCTAGGAAAAAAGTCATATTCAAAACTTTAAAAATTTCTGGAGCCTGAAGTTATTCAGACACAAAGAAACCTGAGGCAAATTCAAAAAATGGATGTACTGGGAACCTTCTGTTAAAATATTAGACCAAAATTTAAGCTACTTTGTCGCAAGGAACTTATTAGGTGACGTAACCAAAAATAAATAAATTTGTCCATATTTTCCGAACTATCAAAGTTAAATTGACAAAATTTGGGCTGTATCATATTTGCAGTAAGTTACATCTGTGGTATAAATATTAAAAAACTAGTGTTACTAATGCAGGATTTCACATTTTCAGCCATAGGTATCCTTAAAACAAACTGTTTCCAAAATGTGTGACAAAATGCTGTGCATATTCGTATTCAGAAAAAAGTGCATTATTCACGAAAATGGAGTAAATATACTAATTCTTTTTGAGCTTTCCTATTGACTATGCATTTAGCTTTAGAAATGTTTATCTATTTTTATATGTGTTTATTTTATAAAAACTTGCCCTTAAAATGCAATTTTGAAGTTAGCCCCACATATAAGAAAGATGGATATTAATATTCAGAACAAAATAAAATATGAAATATTTCGAACTGTTATCTAGGTTTTGCATTTATCGTTGTACAAATTTATTTCTTAACCAAGAAATTCAAAATAAGAGAAAATAATTGATATTAAAACTAAATATTATCATAGGTAAGGCACCATGATAATGAAGTTACCCATAACCTCACGAGCGACGGAGTCGCGACGAATTTATATAGGGAAGTTCAAAACAACGAGTTGCATTTGTAGAGACTGTTTCAAGAAAAACAAATTTGAAAGCAATAAAACAAGCTATTTGATTCCCTAAATCACACAGGTCTATACAAGCACATGAATGAAATTTAACCTCACATGTCACGGCATACAGACGTTTCAGCCATTTTGACATTTGAAAGTCCCACTAACAATCGACGATGTTTGAGATAAACTGCCTGGCAAAGTGAGAAGGCGTATCGGAAGAATTTGCAACACAGAGAAGTTTACCTCAGCTTATCGAACATTCACGGCGAGTCCAGTGTATGTAAACTCTGTTCAGATATAATCACATCTTCTGGACAACAACGTGTCATACATCGGCAGGTGCGAGAAATCATATCATATAGACACACGCAGCTTCCAATCGCTGCATTTGTGTTTCGTAACTTACTGTACGCCAACTTCTAATATTTCACTCTTCTAATCACCAAGATAAGACCCAATAAGAGACGATCATAGCACTGGTCACTTGAAGGTTAATACGCCTCCACGGTCTGTCGAGTAATATTATTCTTTGCCTGTTCGTAAACATGTGTTGTTATCCTGTCTAAAGGTGCATGTTTTAATGAATCTGATTGGTCGAATTTAAAACGATCAATATGACATGACGTCATATGAGGGAAATAGTCACTCTAAAGCATTAAGAAAGAGATTCAATAAACACAAAACCGGTATTCAGCTATTACTATATTAACCCACCATTTTTAAACCAATATTAATTTTCTATTCACTGGTTTCCAGTGATACTAATGTGTTGGTGTCCAGCATTTAAGCTAATTCTTTCCATTATACCAACTTTTGCAAAGTTCTTTGACAGTTCTTTTTTATGATTATTCCTTCATTCTTCATATTTCTATCCACATTATGCCTGTGCAGTTTTCATTCATTAAGTTCTCATTGCCAGTCCAGTACTGTGAAATAGTTCAACTTTCATGTGACTTCACAAAGTTTTCGCTGTCACGTTCCTAATATATTTAGTTTCTTCCGACGACTTCTTTTCTTCGCAAGTTAGTCACATAATGAAATACTTGCGAAACAGAGCCTCTTGATTCTCAGGGGAATCAAACACAAGGTGTCTCTAATCTTCCGCGGTAGTAGCACTAACTGTACGCCGAGTTTCGTTACAAAGGGAACTTAATGTCGCATCAGAAATAAAATCACTAAATCTCTACAACCAATTATTATTAACTCCTAAGGGTACTTACACAGCAGACGAACATTTTCATGGAACATTCAAGAATGTTCTGGCCCAAATGACCTCGCTGTCGACGGGCCCTTAAACTCCACACACTCACTCACTCATTTCTAGAATGTTCTGAAGGCGGGAAGAACAATATGCGAAAAGAATTTGTGCGTCTGACGAAAGCTCCACTGTGATTACGCCACCCAGCGCCGACTGGGGTCATATTCAGAATATAACATTCAGTTATACTCAATAATTTAAGATTTGTATCACAGTTCTTAAATTATTACTTGTTTCACCGCAATCAATATTTATTTCCTTACTACCAATCGCATCTTGTAATCCCAATTGATCTCAACTACCACAAAACAATTACTTATTCATAATACTAACTTCCATTTACGTCTTACTAGGGATGTGTCTTCGATATTTGTGCTACCTCGATACTCACAATACTTGCACGGTATCGAGATCGAACGATACTTCAGAAAATTTTGTCGGTACTTTTTTAATACCTCGGTGGCCATTCTGCAATTTTTGTAACATTTTAAAATAACAAAATATTATTTCCGTAATTACGAGGGTGGGTGAAAAAGTAATGCCTCCTTTTCTACCTTTTAATTGCCAAGAAAATTGAATCCAATTTATATAGATTGAAAACTAAAAAATTGACGATAAATTCATCAGTATTCGTCCTTTTCCACAGTTTTGTTCCACCTTTTAACTAGGGCATGTATTCCAGTGTGGTAAAACACACGGTCTTGCTTCCTAAGCCATTGACGCACGGACATTTTCACAGCCTGTTCATCTTCAAAATGAATCCCACGATGAGCTTCCTTTAGTGGCCTGAACAGATGGAAGTCTGATGGTGCTACGTCAAGGCTGTATGGGGGAGGGTGAGGTAAGACCTGCCATCCGAATTTCTCAATTTCTGCAGTGGTGTAACGGCTGGTGTGTGGTCTTGCATGGTCATGCAAAAGAAGAACATCCATCATAGTTTTTGTTGGGCGAACTCGGCGAAGAAGTGCTTTCAGCTTTTTGAGAGTTCTGACGTATTGGACGGAATTTATTGTGCATTCCTGCTCCAAAGAAATCATAAGCACACCCTCTGCATCCCAAAACACTGTCGCCATAACTTTCCCTGCCGACCGCTGAGCTTTGAACTTTTTCTTTTATTCGGTGACGTGTGATGTCATTCCATTGACTGCCTCTTTGTTTCAGGTTCATAAAATGAACCCACGTTTCGTCTCCAGTAACAATTTTTTCCATAAACTCCTCTCCCTCCAAATTGAAGCGCTGGAAGTGTTCGGAGGCTATTGTTTTTCTCGTTTCTTTGTTTTGGGCGGTTAACATTCTTGGTACCCAACGTGAACAAACTTTTGAGTAACCCAGTTGTTGAATAATCGTCATTACACTGCCTTTACTGAGGAAGGTAATGCGACACAATTCACCTGTTGTTACCCGGTGGTCACCACGAATGATGTCATCGACTCGCTGAACGTAGCATGGAATCACTGCAGTCACCGGCTCGCCACTTCGCTTTTCATCTGTCAATGGTGTTTGCCCTTCAGCTTCGTTACAGCGACAAACCCATCGTCTAACAGTGCTGACATCCACCGTTGCATCACTATACACATTTTTTAGCCTTTCGTGAATGCGAATTGGCGTTTCACCTTCCACATTCAAAAATTCAATCCGAGAACGCTGTCTAATACGAATGTCAATGTCAGCCATTTTGCAAGAGGATGCAGTGCTGCCACCTGTTGACTTAGGAAGTTACTACTGCAGGGGATTGGAGAAGAAGGTTTGAGGAATTGCACCAAATGCAAAGTTTTCACCTAACTTACTTATTTAAGGGAAAAAAGGAAACAATATTTTTTATCCCACCCTCGCAGAAGACTGTAAAGCACGAGAAATTGCCAGGAATGCGGTAAGTACATAGTAACATTATGCAAGAAAATAATGTCACTTC
This sequence comes from Mantis religiosa, assembly GCA_030765055.1. Lineage (NCBI taxonomy): Eukaryota > Metazoa > Arthropoda > Insecta > Mantodea > Mantidae > Mantis > Mantis religiosa. Next base: position 135,115,293 of record CM060957.1, read on the forward strand.
CCTTTTATAGTGTACTTTAATACTCGAAAAATATACATAGTTAAAAACATTAGCTTCTACTTATTTTTCTATTCCACCTGCAACAGTTTTCTCTGTAAGACTATATAGCACAGCAGGACTCTTATGTTTCAAGAAAGAGTAATAAACGTGACCCCAAAAGAGTAAAAGTGCTAGTATTGTTGAACAAAAATTTATAAAAGTGGACTGTTTTGCCTTTAAATGACTAAAGTAGAGTTTAAAAATAAAAACATTGAGGGTTTTAAGTTTTTTCTCATTATATACGTGCAGCTATTTAATTGGCATTACACGTTTCTCCCAACATTCTATTTTATATTGAAGCTAGAAGTAGAAATGACGATATCGAGTATCCAATTATCAGGTATCGTGGACAATATCGTGTATCGCTATCGAGTATCGAGTGTCGAGAAAAACTGGTAGCGACTCATCCCAGGTTGTAAGTACTATTATTTAAATAAATAAATTGATCTGCGTAGCAGTTTGTTAAACTCACTGGCTCACTTCTCTAAATGTAATTGTACCTATGTATAATTCAACAATATAACGTGCAGAAAACTGCTATATATCCTGATGCAACTGCAGGGCACCATAAAATACAGAACTAGGTCAAACAACAGACGTGTCACATGGTTATTCGTTCTTTTTCTGAATTTTGCTTTTAACTTGGTTGCAGTTGGGTTTGAAGCATGAGAAAGAACTATTTCCACGAGAAGGCAAATACGCCAGTCCTTTGTGTTGCGGCAATAAATATAGGCACTATAATCATTAGGAAGTAAAAACACGCAACGCAACCCGCTGTTCGCTGGGTTCATTAATTTAGTAGATTGGCAGCATGGCACGAATGCATTCACCCAGCTTGACCTGCTGACTTCCAACCTCGCAAACTCCAATTAAAATACATAACCTCGGTTATCAGTTCACTGCAGCGGAACGGTTCTAGGTGTTCGTTTGTCAGTAACTGAATGAAAAAGTGACGGCCTTCTGTTACAATTCTTCAATTAATGAATTCTTACAATAGCCTATTCCACTGTCTACTTCCTATTAACAGCTTTATACCTTTAATTTTTTGTAGATACAGCAGGGAACGGAGAACACATTAGGCTGAAATTATGCCAAATGTATTAAGAATTGGTCGCTATAAATAGCATTAAATTCCGTTATCTTTGCATGACCATTAAAACAAAAACAAGCAGACTGCTTTCTCCTTGAGAATATATATTTTAGGTTTTGAACATTAGAACCAATGATAAGGGATGTTTCATAAGTATTTATCATAGGAAGTTTTTCCTTCTTAGAAATTGGATGTTTTTCTCCATAAAATATATTGGATTGAGCACCTACTTCTTTTATTCGTTATTCTAAATGTTATTCATAGCCACGAGGAAGAACGTCTCACCCACAAGAGGAGAAATCCGTATGAAAAAATGGAAGACACATTTCTCGGAAATCTGAACAAAACGAAGAAAGAAATGGCATATGAAATGAAACAAACTGAGAATAAACTCAACACTGAGTTAATAACAATGGAGGTCAGACAAGCAATAACAGAAGAAAGCAATAAGAAAGCAGCAGGCCCAGACAAAATATATATGGAACATTTTAAAGACTCCATCGACTGCATGGAGGAGCTATGGAAGGACCTGATGAACAGATGTCTACAGATAGGAAAACTTTCTGAAAGGTGTAAAACAGCGACAATAAAGGTCGTGTACAAAGAGAAAGGGGACAGAGCATCACCGGAGTCGTTCAGAGGGTGGCACTCGAAAATACATCCACGAAAATCCTAAACAAAAGACTACTCGGCGCAATAGAGGGGAAGATCCCAAAATGTCAATTTGGTTTTATGAAGGGCAGGAACATGGAACGGCAATTAAAATATTCAATGGACATGATAGAGGATGCACTGTGGTACAAAAGAACAAAGTATTATGCAGTCTTTGTAAATCTGAAGAAAGCCTTCGATTCAATAAATAGGGGAAAACTAATAGAGAAACTGAAAAGAATAACCAGAGAGGAACACCCTCTGGTGAAAACGATACAGGCATGACTTCAAAGAAATCTAATACAAATAAACAAAAACTTGAAGTTTCAAAGATGATTATACAGAAGAACTTCAAGGAGATCCTATTAGCCCAACGCTGTAGAACATCTATACAGCAGATGTCACCAACATAACAAAGAAAGAGTCAAAAGCAGAAATTATGTTGTATGGAGATGATATGGTGATAGGATCAAGAGTAGAAATAGGCAACACAAAAACTGGAAACTTGGGCAATGAAAATGATCTACATGTAAATCAAGATAAGACCGTTCATATGACATTTAGGACGGGAGGAAAAATATGACCCAAAGACAGTATAATGCTATACAATGACCCATTACAAATAAAATAAAATAAATAAATAAACAAGTAAATAAATAAATAAATAAACAAACAAACAAACAAACAAACAAGTAAATAAGTAAAAAATAAATAAATAAATAAATAAATAAATAAATAAATAAATAAATAAATAAATAAATAAATAAATAAATAAATAAATAAATAAATAAATAAATAAATAAATAAATAAATAAATAAATAAATAAATAAATAAATAAATAAATAAATAAATAAATAAATAAATAAATAAATAAATAAATAAATAAATAAATAAATAAATAAATAAATAAATAAATAAATAAATAAATAAATAAATAAATAAATAAATAAATAAATAAATAAATAAATAAATAAATAAATAAATAAATAAATAATAATAAATAAATTCTGCTTTATTTGTGGCTTGGCATCTAGAAGCTATACCGAGACCTATTTTTACAATATTAATTATTTTCTTATTTACAATACAATTTAACATTAAGACATTACAGATAGTAGGCAAGTACAAACACCTTGGAATTACATCACAAGCAACAGCAACATCTTTTGGTATACATATCCAGGAAAGGGTAGCAGCTGCCATGAAAGCATCATTGAATACTTGAAACATAACTAATCTGTCAACTAAACACAGCGATGACACTATTCGAAGTAGCAGTGGCACCAGTCAGAGATCATATGGGAAAAGCTTAAAATCTGCGACCTAAATAGTGTAGAAAACGTTAAGATAACGTTCATGAAACGGATCCTAGGAGTGTGAAAAATAGCGCCATATTGACTAATGTATGGACTGTTGAAAGAGGCTACTTTCATATAAGAATGAGACTACAACAAAATTGCCTAACATGAACAGGACCATACCAGGAACTGGTCAATATCATGGACCGAAAGAAGGAGCTAGACCTTCTTCGTACAACACACTAGCCATGATGGGGCGGGCTTTCCACTCCAGTAAAACACCGAAAAATAATGAAGCAAGTTGTGGAAAGTGAATGTGATGAATTTGTTAAAAATGTTAATCGTTGCAAGGTTCATAGCTTCATTGATAGAAACGAGCCACCGCAATTACAAGAGTGCTTCAAGTAGTAAACAACGATTCCATTTAACCGAGCTTTGAAAAACGAGCTTTTACACCATTCTTCACGAAATAGGTAGGTTTTGAATTTGTGAACAGAAACAGAAAAAATATAATTGTTGAGCATGAAGATATATTGTTGTAATTATCATAGAAGAGTCCGGAAGTGGAAATCGTTTAAGGAATTTGTTCATTGTCAGGTTCCAATTGGGTACGTCATTTTTTTCTGTTGAATGCCAGTAGAACCTTCAAGTCATTGCCAAAATGGCTACACGCAGTTATTTAGCATTGTTATTCCACAGAAAGACCTGTGCTGTAGTTTTTATTTTATAAATTTAGGTGATATTATTTGATTAAATCATATAATTGAGTTATTGTTGTAATTATTCAATCACATTTTAGCGTACAAAAGTAAAATTATATTACACATAGACACACCTTTGCATTTAACCTTAATGTAAAAGTGCTACCATATATGCCCGACACGTGGTTTACAAAATGGCGCGACTATTCCCTCCAATCAGTCACTTGCGGAGTAATACATGTTCACGCTTTGTTTACATCATCATATACACCAAGGATAGCTTCGGTGTAAAGTCATCACGAGACACCGGAGCCCGTTCACCTTTAAAGGGATATGAAGTTTACGAGTCTCGCAGTATACAACTACTGACGTCACTTCCGGGGATATCACGCAGTGATAGTCCGGTTCGCAACTCGTAGCTTTAGTTTCATCACAACTACTGCTCGCCAAGCAGGTAGATCTTTCTACCAGGGAGTGCAAGGTGTTGGACATATTGTGTTAATAGCATTACTTTCACAACAATTATTGGACATCTCCATTATATAATTCAAAAGTGTTACGTATTATTAACAGCCATTAAACAGCTTGAAGAATGTTCTTTCGAGCTGTCTGAAAGCAGTCGAGGAGGTGTCTGCAAAAATTAACAATATACAGAATGCACCACCTACCAAACGAACAAAAAGTGAATTGTCCAGGATTCAACACCAAAATAATGGATTTTCAATGCTGCGTAATACAAGAAATAAATTAAATCTCGAACAAACATATGAAAATGATTTGTTCTACTCATATGCACCATTAACGTCATGTGACATTGAACGAACTTTCTCCCAATATTGTTATATTGTTTCAGCGAGAGGCGCAGAAAATTCACAGTCGACAATTTACGAATGAATATGGTTGTTCACTGTAATTCCCGCATCGAAAGCAATGAGAAGGATGGCATATTGTAACGTAGCTTACACTTTTTATCCGTACCGGAGTGTACACACAGCGCTTCGGTATACTTGTTGACATCAGGCGTATGTTGATGTCACGCTTGACCTTGTATAGTACCTGTACGCGTACATAGATTGCTAAGGTGTGTGAGATCTGATGTCTGGTAATCACATAAGGAACTGCTCTTTAACAATCTAATAATGGTTTTAACCAGTCTACTGCATGCTGTATCCATCTTCCTACCAACACTGATAAGTTTACTTCTATTAATCAGAAGAACAGGCGTTTATAGAAATAGTATATAGAGCCGCATAGAAGTTATAGAGGATAGAATATTTCACAGCTTTTCTAATTCCAATTTGATTGAAATTGGTGTAAGTTGCGATCAGTGTGTTCGCTCCTGTTGGGCGATAGACCACATTACAATCGCATCTATTGCCTCATTTCGATCCTTCTTTCCCAAAGGGCGGTTTGCTTCACGACAGTAAGCTAAGACGGGACCGAAGGTAGGCCGTAATTCCCGATCTCTGTGAATACAAGAAATATACCGACAAGCAATGAAGTGTGTCCAATGAGAGGGTTTAATGTCACCAATTATTAAAGAAACTGAACCTAAGTGCCCTGAGAACTACACTTCCCAATAATCCCAGGACTGCTGGAGAGTAAATGTACACATCTAAATGTTGAGAATGTTACTAAAACTTCCGAAAAGAAGGTAATCAAGCTTACAGATATGTTACAGAAGCAATGCTTCAGAGAAACTGAAATACCGAATACGTTCATTTCTAGAAGATTTTCAATTGTTTTAGGGCCACCTTGGTTTGCAGAGGTGAATCCATTCTTTCTCTGCTAGAATGAATTTAGGAGCAATAAAAATAAAGAAAAAGAAATAGGGTATTAACTCACCTCCAACAGCTTCAATCGTTGCTGTCCTCATTTCTTTGTCCCAATTGAAATGGAACAAACGAAACGGAAGCTTACTTGACAATAAATCCTCTTCTTTAGGCAAGAGGCTGTGCTATACATCTTTCAAATTAATTTTAGCAGCGTTGGAAGGAGTTCCATCTCCCAAGTTTTATACTACGCTATACATTTTAACTTGTTACATCATGGGACTGCGCTCCGAGATTAAAATCAGTGTTTTTCGAAGGTTTGCATTGAACACAGAGAAACGGATTGGTCTAATTTGTACATGCTCTCCAACCTCTCTCCGATTTTATAGTGATTATCCAGAGTTTATAGCTAAATTGTTGTACCCGGCATCAGTTACTATATTCTGGTGCTTTAAACTGTACTGCACATATGACCGATATAGCAGCATATCTGAGAATTTGTCTTCTTCTTCTGCAGGCCTTCTCATGGCCTGTTCCGTCCTCATTCCATCTCTTCCTCGGCCGACCAACATCTCTTCTTCTTTCTCCACACAATCTCCGGCATTCTTTCCATATGTTCCTTCCAGTTATTTATATTTTCTTCGATATTCTCATTTAAATAAAATATTTTAATTCATCACGTATATCTGTATGTATGAAAAGTACTTAACACTCCGCAGAAACCTTATTTCAGCACTCTGTATCTTACTTATATCATTCTGCCTGTGGATCCAAGATTTACTTCTGTATAATAAAACTGGAGTAGCCATAATCTTATAAAATTTCAACTTTGTATCCTTTCTCGACTTATTTTGTAGAGTTGTTTTATTGTTTCACGAATTCGTTGGAATTTCTTAATTGTATATTTCACATGGGTATCTCGGTCTACACTTACATCATAGCCCAGGCATTTAAAATGGGAAACCAGTGACCAACTTTTTCTGTTTAAGCTTATCTGTGAACGGATAGGATATTTCCCGCGGCGTGTCATTACTTTAATTTTGTCTTGAGATATTTTACAATTATATTCTTTTCTTATTGTATGGAATTAAAATTTGCTTTTTGTAGATTTTCTTAGCTTTCCGAATAATCACGGCATCTTCTGCACAAAGTAAAATATTTATAAAATTATTTTTCCGTACTTTTATTCCTGAGGTAATTTCTTAATCATATAATCTAAATACATATTGGAAAGTATTGGGGAGAAGCTACATCGTTCTCTTGACTCCCTGATTTCTCTTAATTGCTTCTGTTTTAATGCAATTTACATTTCTTACTATTCTTGTATCTTTACATAAACCTTTTTTATAATTCAATAAATGCAAAGGATATCCATTTGTGCATTATACTCCATAATTTACTTCTATCCATAAAATCGAAAGCCTTTGCACGTGAATGAACGCCACATGCACTTCTAAATTGACCTCTTATTTCCTCTCTAAAATTATTTTTAAACTAAAAATATTATCATTACAAGATCGACCTTTTCTAAAACCACCTTATTCCTCCTCCAGTAAAGTAATGTTCGTTTATTATTGTTGTGTATTCATTATATAGCATACTCAAGACACTAATTCCGCAATAATTGCTACATTGATTTCTTTGAGCCTTCTTAAATATAGATATAGTTAGTTACTAACACTCCCCACATGGCAACCTTGGCCTTCGGGGTAACCTCACCCCACCAAGTGATGACCGGACCCATTTCTCAGGTGGAGGCACCCAGAGGGCGGTGTCCATTACCTCCGATGATAGGGTGATAGTGAAGATGGCGGTGAGGTGAGAGGACCTACAGTTTTTACCGTGGACTCCGAACCACGTTGGGCATAGGGGATACTTCACGTGTGCTAGACAGAGGTGAAGGCGTGGATAGGGCCGACTTAAAATCGCCAACCCCAGAGCCGGGAATCGAACTCGGGACCCTTAGAACGGGAGCCGCGAACGAAACCACCGCGCTACCCCGGCGCCCTCTAAATATAGATATTACTTCTAGCAATGTCCACGAACTGGGAACTTCAGAATTTAGCCAGCATTCATTATAGAGATGACAGAATATTTCATCATATCTGCATTTATTTCGTCAAGTCCAAATTCTTTCTATTAATTTTTGTTCAATAATTAATGAACACTAATTAAGAAGCATGTATGAGGAATCAGCTTGGTATAAAAATTACCAAAAGTATTTCCGTTGTTGCTGCAGCACTCCTCACGTCAATCAATATAAATCAGTAAACAAAAACAGTCAGATATTTTACATTATACAACTATTATTTTACCGAAAAGTGAAGAAAACGAAACCAAAAAATTCACACACATAGATAAGTAAAGTTACTTAAGACCATTGATAAAGAGCAATGCAACTGCAAATTAAGATCTAATGTAAGTACCTATGTATCATATCTGTGCATGATACTTCCTTACATCTATGATGGAGACAGTTTTCGGATATAGAAAAGAGCTGATGCCAAAAGCCAGTACAAGCCATTACAGAAAAATCCCAAGACCCGTATTTTAATTTCAAAATTAGAACTTTGGGTTTCTTACGTATATCAATCCAGCCAACCAAAGGCATATCTGATTGAAAATGTGATATAAATAAGAACTCAATGTATTTATGAATGCGTAATTTATGAACGTTAGCACTGCTGGATATAAACCGTTGTAGCAAACACCCAGAGAAACAAATGAAGGCCTATGAGAAATCTGTAACTCCAGAGTTTCCTGCTCAACAGTCTTTTGAGTTCTGAAAATTACCTATAACCATGTTTAAGAGGTTAAAGACATTATTATTGATATAATTCTTATATAAACACAGTAAATTAACTTTTAAGGTCATATACTACTAGCTACTATAATTATTTAATAGTATATACATCACAAACTTTCTATTTAATATAAACAGATAACACAGTAAAACCTGGTAAACCTGGACCAGTTTTGAAAAAAAAATATGTTGAAGATATTCTCGGGAAACAAGCCAGGTTAGAAAAAAGACGACTAGAAATCGAAGTTTTGTGAGTGTGCATCTCTCCCATCATCATGATATTTTAAGAAATGTTATAACCACAAATGTATAACTGTATATAACACAAATATCAACAAAGACAAAACTCAAACAATACTCGTATCACTGAATAAAAGACTGTTTTCGCTAAATTAAATACCAGACCATGAGATGGCGTGAGAGTAGAAAATTAATTAGGTCAAAGAACCGTAACTACTTAACTTCTTGATGATCAAACGTTATAGATCTGTGCTTCTTAAGCCGATGGATTTCCATTTTAAGGCCAGTTTCCAAGAGAAGCTGAACTGATATCCAGCATCACGATTCAACGTGCTCCTTTCTGAGGAAATGGCCAAAGCCTCCTAAACTCTCCACTCCCAGTAACTGTTGCATTTTACCAAGATGGTCGTCTCCCAAAATGTGGCTCTATGATCGTTATCCAAACAATGCTCTGCCAGTCCAGACTTCTCAGGCTGCATTAAACGAATGCTCCGTTCAAGTTTGTTTATTTTGGTAGTGATGGTCCTTCCGGTATGTCCTATACACGGTGCCCCATATTCACAGGGAATAAGGTACACTCCCGGAACTCGGAAGTCCAGTTTGCCTTTCACTAGTCTGTGAGGTTTAACTTGGCGTATTCTCTACTGTCCTTGTCTAAGACAATGCTGTCCTTCTCTAGCACACGTGGGCGGAACAGCAACCCTGCTTTGTCGTGATTCGTGGAATGTAGACGCCCCCAACCCCCATTCCGTTGTGTGATGTTTGAAGGGTGTCAGTGACGTATGAGCTATAGAACTGTGAATTTATTGTTTTGTGGATTTACACGTTACACAAAATGTTTTCAGTGTTGCAACATATGGATATAATGTTGAATTATTTTCTTGTAGTTTTGGTTGTGTTTGTGATGTTTCAAGTTGGATCTCGACGGAAAGTTCTAAAATCAGATTCTAGGGAAATTGTTTCTTCAGTGATGAGAACAGTTTCTTCAGTGATGAATGTGAAGCTTTAAAATGTGGAAAGCCAACTATTTCAGTGACGAGTATCGTTGAGAAAACTGCTGATGCTACAGGTATTTCTTCTCGTTCTGTCCAACGAATTTTAAAAGAACACAAAATTGCAGAAGCTAGCGGCAGTAGACTGCAAACACCAGGCAAAAAGCGCCCTAATAGAAGACCGCGAAAAACAGAAATTGATTCATTTACAGTTGCTGCTATTAAGCGAACAATCTATTCGCTGTATCGTTCGGACTTTCCGCCTAGTTTGTTGGACATATATGAGGCTTTAAGAGCTAAAAACTTACTTAAAGGAAGCGTGTGGTCCTTAAGAAAAATTCTTAAAAAGCTTAATTTCACTTACAGTAAAAATTCGCAAGGAAGACGCTTTTTAATGGAACGAATGGATATTGTTTCTAAAAGATTTAACTTTTTAAGACGAATGAAAGAACTCAGATCTACAGGTAGGCCTATAGTGTACCTTGACGAAACGTGGGTAAATATACACCATACGAGAAATAAGGTGTGGAAGTGCATCGCCGATGAAAATGAAAGTTATTTCCCTCTTAAAACACCAATCGGAAAAGGACAGCGATTTATAGTTGTACATGCTGGATGTTCTACAGGATTTATTCCTAATGCCTTGCTAACTTTTAAGTCAAATTCAACCAAAGACTACCATGAAGAAATGGATAGTAACATTTTCAAGGATTGGTTTGTTAATAAATTACTACCTAACATCCCGTCTAATAGTGTCATCATTATGGACAATGCCTCTTATCATTCCATAGAAATTAATAAAGCACCCACGTCATCTTCACTCAAATCCCATATGCAGGAATGGCTTCATGATAGGAATATTGAGTTTGATCCACGAGCAACAAAACCAGTGCTATACGAATTAATTAAACTGAAAAAAGATAATTTCAAAGTGTATGAAATAGATAGTCTCGCAGAGGTACACGGTCATACCGTAGTAAGATTGCCACCTTATCATTGCGATTTTAATGCTATAGAACTTATATGGGCGCAAGTGAAGAATGATGTTGCCAAACATAATATTTCATTTAAAAGTGTCGATGTAAGAGCCTTGTTTCATAGTGCGATTACAAAAGTTACCTCAGAAAACTGGAAAAGGGCGTGTGAGCATGTACAAAACACTGAACAGTTTTACTGGGAGAAAGACGGTCTGATAGATGAAATTACAGACAGGTTAGTTATAAATTTAGAAGACTCGGACTCGGAAGAAGAAAACGAAGATTCGTTTGAAATTTCTGACTGTGAATCGGGGGATGAGCAACAATCGGACCAAGAGGAGATGGGGCGCTCCGCCACTGATGCATGCTTGGCTGGGGTGTCTGCTTTGCCTGTCATAGAGTGAGACCGTGAGTATTCCTTTCTCTTTCTAAAAGGCACACGACTAGTTAAACCTCACAGACTATAGTCTCAAGCTATGTTTAACCTTCGGAGGCTTGTGGATGGTCCTGGTGATGTATTTGGCGAGAATTCTGCTGATTCTGCCGGATAGATTGCTGGTAAATGGGCTGCAGGCTGTAACGGTAGGCTTATCTGACGCTTCCTGTATTACAGGTTTCCCTTTCTTTAGGAGTTAATAAAGCCTTGGACATTTCCTCCGAGAGGAGCACGCTTAGTGGTGATGCTGGATTTCCGTTCAGCTCCTCTTGGAAACAGTCATAAAATGGAAATCCGTAGGCTTAAGAAGCACATACCTATACAGTTTGATCAAGTTACGTAGTTACCTTTATTTGACCTAATTAATTTTCTACAGTCACGCCATCTCCTGACCTGGCATTTAATATACTGAAAACATTATTTTGTTCCGTGATGCGAGTATTGGTAGTGTTTTGTCGTCATATTTGTATTGTATCCAGTTATACATTTTGTGGTTGTAACATTTCTTAAAATATTCTGATGATAGGAGCGTGTACGCTCCCGAAACGAAGATTTCTAATCGACTTTTCACGTGTCTTTTTCCCCGATAACATCATGAATATATTCGCCGCCAGGAAAGCTTCAGGTCTTAAAATTATGTCCTTTAGCGTAGTAAATGAAGGCTTGTCTTACAATAAACTGCTATTCTCAGTAGGTACGTTATCGAATTTTCTTGCTAGAGCGAATTCATTACACTCACCTTACCTGCTTGGTACCAGTTTGGAAGAGGAATTTTGAAACGATCGCTGAAATTATTTCGGTGTAGTTCGTTAATCTCCTGCACATCGTACGGTTTTTACATGTCCAATAGCAAGTTTCTGAGGAACACAGTCGTTAAACAGTGACTATCTCTGCATATTCTTCAGAATTAAACATCTGTGGCTTATTTTTCTAACTTACGCCGTTTGAAACCTTTTTCACCAGAATTTGTTTCCTTCTTTTTTCCCTTTTATTTTAATGACTCCAGCATATTTGCATCCTAATATCTAGGACTTGTAAACCTTATGTAGTAGTATACTAATTTAGGAAATTGGATTAGATAACCGTCCCAACTCTAAGTCCTTTGGGAAGAATGAAACCGTTATGAAAGTCGGTTAATGGATTGTGGGCGAAGCGATTACGGCAAAGGCTATCGTAAGCAAGATAAGCCAGCGTAAACATGGTCACCGCTAGAGAACAAATCCTTGTTTCACATAAGCTTGCCCCGTATCTCTTAACGAACACGTGTCCTTATCACCTCTCATTGATTGCTATTGCAGTATAGACTGTTGTGCGGTAAAAATTAGTCCGTTATTCAACATGGTGATATATCTTTATATGTTGGAAGAGAATTGTCAAATTTATATTTTCGTAACTGTTTGAATTAAATATATTACGCAACAGAGTTGATTTATCTGAAATGCATGTTAATTCTTAAACGAAGTAAAGAGGAGGTTCCTTTGCTCTCAAGCACATGGCAAGATAGCACGTGATTTAGCGGTAGTGATAACATACTTTTTATATCACTTTTATCACTGAACTTGTTTTGAACTGGATTAGTCATATATCGTCATTCGACGGTGTGTTGTACCGAGTGCGAGAGCTAAATTATTTTATTGATCGTTTATTGCGCCTGTACTTTATTATATGTATAATGGCAGAGTCTACCGCCACCTTTTTGCTGAAGCATCACAAGGGTAAGCCTTTACAAAGCGGAGAAAACAGAATTGTGGTGCATGTGTTTAATGCACTCACAGAGAAGAATCCATCTTTGTCATTGAGAGAAGTCTAACAGCTGTGCACTGAATTTACAGGTGTGTTAGATGCGTAGGAACATCGTGACATGGAATTGAGACAACAGGAAAACTTACCACTCCAGGGGCGATATTGCTATGTGGCGAAGGCGTTAGTTAAGGACAATCAGATTGTACCGGGATACAAATCGCAGAATATACTACGTTGACGAGACTTGGGTGAATGAAGGACAGACGACAAGTATGGCGTGACACAACTTTTAAGACTGAAAGACAAGCATTTTTGCAAGGTATGTGTGCTGGTTTTAAAAAATCCCAGCGGAAAAGGCCGAAGGCCTTTCATTATAAACTTGTTTCAGTTTCATTGCTCATTCATTCAGTTTCAACGTGCTCAGTTTCATTATAAACTTGTATTTTTACATGCCTTCATATTCTTATTTGTATTTTATCTATCTTCCCGGCAATTATTATGACGTTTACTGCAGGTTTAAATGTGACGGGAAGGCACCGCCTTATTGCCTATGGCGCGAAAGCATTAGCCAATTAGAGTGAGGGGGAAGGTAGTTGCACGCGGAGTGATACATGTCAGCGGGGCAAAGCTATTTGTAGCAGGGATTAGAACGTTTGGATGTCTCGAACTTCCTGGTTAGTTTCTGCGGTTATATAAGCGCGCCGTCTCGAGATGCGAGTTGGTCCTACGGTGTTCGGGAGTAAGTCTGACTACGCAAGTCTAGCGTCGAATGTTACTGCAAGGGAATCGACTTCCCAGCGCGTGAACTATCTGGAAGAAGACGCTGTCGCGCTGTCGCCACTAAGTCTCGAAAAAACCAAGAACAGCGGAATAAGTTCACATTAGTGAGTCCCACAGTAGTCTATGCGAATGCATAAGAATAGATAAGTTGTTTTTCGAGATTTTTCCTTATCCTGAAAGATGGATCTCGGGCTCATTTGAGTCTAAGTTCACGCATTTCCTTCATTGTACAATGACTTAACGTAGAATATGTTAATTTTCATTTAAAAGGTCACCATATCGCACGAAGATCAGCAATATTTGTTCCCAACATAAATAACTTTGCAAGACGCTTTGTTGGAAAAACCTCGCTTATTTAGCCGCAGGATATTTCCGCAGACCAATCTAAAATGTTCCGGAGGCGGGAAAAGGAAACCTGCAGCTAGTTATCTCGACATATACGATACTCAACCTCTCTCTACTCATATACGAACCAACGTTTCGACCCTCTATAAGATAACTGCGTGCACTAATTTAGCACTGAGCACTCACTGATGAACGAATATATATATATATATATATATATATATATATATATATATATATATATATATATATATTGTTACATCCAAATTGCAACTGTTGTTTTCAAAACGTTTCTTTTCTTTCCTTCCCTGTCATCCTGTTAGCAAACAACGCTTTCTTATACGTGAATGTAAATATATGTTTATACACTAGAACATAAGATCATCGGGTGGCACTGCTGTCAGAAGCTTTTGCTAGCAATTTATTCATTTCAATTTTAACCGCATGTACTGAATTCATATGAAGTAATTACCACAGTAATTAAAAGTTCTCCCCTGGTGCATCATTCCTTCCTAGATTATGAGGATCACAGCCAGCTATGAAAAGCCAGATTTAGCTTCAGATGGCAGGATTTTGCAAGTAGATGCGCAAACGTAAAGAACTGTATCGCAGCCGCTTGTTAATTATTTCTTGCTTCATTTTTGTAACATTTTTAAGCTCCTGTTTGAATTTAATTGCCTAGCTTAGAAACTATGTATACAGTATCACCCACAAACATTACATATTATACACAAACTAGGATGGATCAGGAATTATCAATTTTATGGTATGATAAAACTATATTTTTCCATGCATCTCTTGCTGAACTGGAATAAATTGCAACATAGCTTTGCATTTCGGTTCAACAAGTGCATATGAATACTAACCTGTTTCAATTTGGATTTATACTAAAATATTCCTTATGTAAGATCCTTCTTTGAAGTTAAAATTCGTTGGTGAGTACTATGCGATGAAGAAAGTGGTTGTTCGTATTAAATTGTCGGCTTATGCACACAAAGGAACTGATAAAGATAGCACAGAGATAAAGGTCTGCTGAAACAAATAAAGTTAGATAAATAGAAAATTCTAGTGGCATTCTGATTGATAGAGAACGTTCTAGAACAGTCTAGAATTATCAATGAAGGTATGCATAAGACATCGCGACACGCCAGCGGAGTAGTCGTAAAAAGGGTGTTGTAACGAGAGTTGTTGTAAACAGTCATTATGAGAGAGTGGTAATTGAACTGGAAGTTGAGTGAACTCTTTTGTTTGTGGTCAACGGACTTGAGCATTGTATTTGTGTATGTTACGTAATTCTGCTACTGTAAGAGTTGACCAAAGTGTATTTCTACGGAAATAAATAACAATTTGTATTTCCAATTTGGATTTTTAATTCTACGAACCCACAAAGTCACAATATTTAGTAGTATGTTAATTCCTCTTGCTTGCTTTTAGATCTGTGTAGGTATGTCATTTCAACTCTTCCACATTTGAAAATTTTGAACTACTAACGATGATTTTCCGTTAATTCCTTTTGGCGAATATGTAATTAAATAAATATTATATTTATTCCTTTATAAGGTGAACGCGTATTAAGTATGCCACAAACTTTTGCATCGTCCTGTAGCTAATCGAAGCTTTACTAAACGGCCGTTGAAGAGGACACTAATTTTTAATAAGATTCCACGTACAATTTAAATTCAACATGTATGACAAAATCGAATATCAAGATTGAAATCTCCCACATAACATTCGACGCTGCAATTAGGTCGCTGCATCTCCGATATTGTTTTCAGACCACATTGTGAAATAAATGTTATCGGTGAATCCTTTCTAGCAAGAAATATTATAACCAGGGCTTCCTCCAACTTTACAGGTGACAGATAATAAATGCTCTGCATGTAGTTCCTTAATCAAACTTCAAACGAGATTCATATGGCGATCATTATGGCTAAAGAGTTTGACCACTCTGTTAGTCCACACATACGCCTCTGTATGTATTAGATGTTGCAGGGCGTCATGGAGAAAGGGCTTGCTGGTGCAAAATCATATTGGAATACGCAACATATAACCAAGAAGAACGCCACCAATACTTATTTCAGAAAGGTCATAACTCGTAGGCTTACCCGGAAAAGGTTGTTCCAGTAGACGGCTATTGTTGCTACCACGCACACTTCAGCAACTAAACTGTTATTGAAATCCAATGATAAACCAAGATGTTTATCTTGAAAGTAAGTTTGTCTCTTTCTAATGTTAAAAAAAGTATTTATTTCTTGTCAAAATGCACTTCATTGTAAAAGTAGACGAGGAAACTTTGGAGCTTCAAAATCCATCTGTAAATCATACGTAGTGATTGAAATACTGTACACAATCCGCTAGAATTATAGTCCCTTTTGGACTATTGGGGGAAACTACTAGTCATTAACAAAACGCTAGGGGTACTCTCAGAAAGCCTTGCTCAGTGTCCCCCTCTCTCTCCTTTCGTGTTATCCCTCCACCCGGGGATGACTAACTTGAGGGCACAATAGACCAAGTTTGGGCCTCTGTGCCGAATCCCCTCTGTAGCGTAGTCCAGGCCAGTTACCTACAGCAAGGATTGATTAACACATGAAAAATTCCAAGCACATTAGAAGCAGCATACGTGACATCAGGTGACATGAGATACTAACCTCCGTTGTCTACTTTGGAATCGGGAGATTAAAATTGTGCGGCATTATCAATTTGTAGTAAAGAAACGGTGCGTTTCCGGACTAGAGTTATTGATCTATCACATCCCTTCTGCAGTCTTTAGAAATGTGTAATAGAAATTCTGCATTACCTTGTACCTATGAATTTTGATTATATTCACTTTCAATGTTAAACTTATACTGTGGAATTAATCCTTTCAAAATTAATACTTTTAAGTGCATTACTCCTGTATATGGATGTTTTAATTAATTAGAGTCGACTGAAAAATTCAATGCCACGGTCCGGATTTGAATCACGGATCTCCTGATTTCGTCAAGTCGCTCTAATCCCTTGAGCTACCATGGCCAGAATGCCGACGCGACATTAAACTCTCCAATTGACTCATATCTTCCCGGTAAACCACCTAGAGTTCTCATATTCGAGATACACATTTTTGGCGACTTACTATTGTATTTAAATATCAGGATTTTTATCATTGAGTTTTCACGTTTAATGTGGCGTCGGAATGTTGGTCATGGGCTTGAGCGACTGGACGGTGCCAATCCGTGGTGCAAATCCTGGCCATAGCATTGAATTTTTCGGTTAACTCTAATTAATCAATTAATTAATTTACTTGCGGTTACATTCGAGAAACTTTGATGCTTTTTATTTAAGAATTTATCTCTCACAATCAAGAGACTAAGTCTTTTTTCTTATTTCATTTTTAACTGAATGACAAACGAGTTTCATGTCGGTTAGCAATGCCTCCTAGCCTGTCTCTCGAGATGTTATGGTAGTTACAAGATAAACAAACGTTGCATTATACCTAATTGAACTATGATAATAGGCAGGCTCAACCATAACCTGCAGGTGTTAGTGATCCTTGAACTCTGAATACCCTCACCCCTTGACACGAAGGGTAAGGTTCAAAGGACATGCTAGCCTGCTGGCTGTCGGAGTCGCACTGTGACAAGCCATTTACAGGCTTTGATAATTCACGTTTTGTAATGGAATACTGAAACACATCCATATTTTTATTTCATAAATTTTGAAAAGTGATGTATTTTGGTGTCCAAGAGAATGAATGACCAAGTAAAATATCTCATTGTGCAAATGTTTTGTAGCTAAGATCTCAATACAATAACAAACCACATTTCAGAAGTTACATTAATAACTGTAAATTTGCATATTTTCTTTATGGTATTGTACTAGCACTGGAAACACCAACATTATTTAATTTGCTTGACTATTTTTCTTTGTGTGTGAAGCTAGATTACAGAATTTAAAGAAAGTGAAAGAATGCGATGCTAAAGTTTTAAAAATCAGGACATCCTAAGGGCTTTCATAAACCGGGGAACAATTTAAGAAAAAATATGACATAATTAAACGAAAGAAATTTTATAAACAGTGTTATTCCAGCTGCAGAAGATATATATTCTAATTTATAAAAGTTAATTTTTTTTTTTTTAATTTTCAGCTGTTAAACCTGTCGAAGTATTGTGACATTTAGCATCGACAAAAGAAATCGTTAGGTTTTCATTTCAATAGATTGCATACATACAGATATAATAAGGTTCGGGTGATTACATTTTAAGATCCTCTCTAAAGAGTTTCTCTAGCAAATAAAATAGGTTCATGGCTTTGGGTGAAACAACCTATCTAACTAAACTTGTCAAGTCTGAGCCGATGGAACACCATCTATAAGAATGACAAGAAAATGACTTTATTGTAAGGCGGGGTCAATTTTACAGTTTATTGGTGTAACTTCGGAACTGTAATGCATTCGATGTATAATTCATAGGGACATTTCTTGGCTGTTAGTTACCCTGAAGAACTTTATGACCACTGTAGTAGACTTAAGTTCCAACTCAAGACTCCTGCTTCATTGAGAGTTCAAAGAATTATTGGAATAAGTGAATACCAAATTTTCCATATTTACCATACTGTAACGTACGAGTATTTCAGCCTTTTAGCGTATTCTTTTAGGTTTTGGTTTTATTACGTAAGATGGAAACATTTTGTTTCTTCAGGACAATAATCCGACTCATCGTTCAGGTGTAACAGTTGTTTTTTGGTTTTAGTCCTGAGAAGTGAAAATTTTTGTGTTTACAAAGGATTAGTTTAAAATGGCTGTTTTGTGTGAAAAAGAAACTGTATTTTTATTGTTGGCCATGAATGGGTAAATTATGTAAATGAGATGATGTAACTTTTAAAGAAATGTGGTACAACGATTGGTCTTGACCAATCAGAACGAGAGTTCTTTAATAGTTATGGCGACGTAGCACAGACAATCAATAATCGTGGTAAGAAGGATTTATATCGAGACACTTGATACTGGAAAGTCGGAAGTGAAGGACGTAAAATGTAATCATTTTTGTGTGTTGGAAAGTCGAAAATAGGAACTATTTCTTAATAAAAGACGTGAATACAATTTGTTCATCATCGATAAGAGGAGTATTTTAATTAAAATATACTTAAACGATAGAATAATTTTAAAATCGA
Organism: Mantis religiosa; assembly: GCA_030765055.1. NCBI lineage: Eukaryota > Metazoa > Arthropoda > Insecta > Mantodea > Mantidae > Mantis > Mantis religiosa. The sequence goes on from CM060957.1 coordinate 135,134,309, forward strand.
AATAATTCCATCATTTTGCAATTGTGTGAAAAGCTAATTTCCTTGCTCTATACTACACGCTGAATGCAGAGTTGCCAGGTTCTACTGACGTGAGCTACGCCAGAGAATATCCAGTACTTCCGTAATTATCATCTTTCCTTTTCTCCACATACCAATATGTAACTTATTGTTACATAAGGCACTGCTTCGTGCGACTCCTTAATTCATCATCCCATGGCTTCACCATCAGAATTCTTCATCTCTTCATCGCATACGTAATATTACGTTACATATGTCGCCACAACGTGGGGATCGTAGCTGAATAAAAAAAAAAAAAATACGTTGCATATGGCTTACCAACGTGGTGCTTCGAGGACATCATCTCTACCTCCAAACATATTAAGCAACAGTTACACAGTAATTGCAATGGGAATAATGTGTGAATTAAAGTTCGAAATTTCTTGAACATCCACCCTAGTCGCCAGATCTAGCACCCAGTGACCCAAACCTCAAATAATTTCTTGGAGAACGAAGATTTCACAGCAACGAGCTGTGAGGACCATGATAAAGCGCACTACAGAGATAGTTTAATTAAATTATAACACCGATATAACAAAGGAAATTATATTGAGAAATAGAGAAAAGCATAATTTACAGGCCCACGACTTTCAGTCGACCCTCGAATCAAAATGATTTCTCTATTAAATGCATTTAAATTTTAGTAGACAAAAAGTGAGAAGGAGGCAGCTAAAAAAAACATAAATTTTCAAAACAATATAAAGCTTAAAAATGGACAAAATACGTAAATCATAGTATCCACTGTTCTGTGTTCACGATAAAAATGAGAAAGTTTTTATCTGTTGATTTTTGTGCCAGAATTTTTTAAATTTGTTACAATAATTTCAAAAAGTTATAATTGTTAATTTCATATATTTTCTGTAATTATTTTAGAAGATTATTGATAAGCTGTATTTGATAAGCTAAAGAACTTACCTGAACTGTAGCCCCTCTTCGTTTATATCGGATGAGGTTCTGATGGCGCGGCGCCTGAAAAGAATGTTAACTTTAGTCATGAAGTACAAACAAGCAGAAAATCTAAAGAACATCACACATATGTACAGAAATATTATGAAAACAATCTCTAAATATGTCTTCATGACCATAAAGATATACTGTTATAGTTTTTGCTTTGGTGCTTCAAGAATACAAATTGAATATAGACAAAATGTTCAATAGCTATTATGTTACAGGTGTAACAGTTATTGAATTTAATCTTTTCTGGCTGAGTTTTGTGATGCAACGTTTTATAAGTTCGTAATTTAATAGCTCGCTGTGAAAAGGAAGCTGAAGGTAGGGCTATCGTAACTATATAAACTTTGCTCTTCAAGTTTCTGAATTTCTTCCTGTCCTCGCTTTTTATGTGCCTGGTGTGTGCGTAGTGCTATTCATATTATCACACAGATAGGAAAGGCGACGACACTATCTCTTGAATGACATATGCGCTACATGTTACTTTAGTTTCTTGTCATACATTCTTTTTAAATCACTCTAAAGGATATAAATAAAGCAGAATAGAATTCTCAGTTTAGGAAAATGTATTTCTCCCAAGTCTGCCTTTACCTGGGGAAATCACAGTGGACGCAAAAGGAACAAATTATACTGAATTAGACTGGAGAATATGGAGCTCTGTGTTAGCGACATAAATATTCTGTTTGTTAATCAGCGTCCCCTATGTTCCGTAACTTCGTCCCGCTGGAGTTCCTTTATATGGCAGTAAATCCATAGGTACAGGACTGATGCTGAAAACTATCGGTCAGATTTGAGCCAACAAGAATTGGTAAACCAGTGGCTAACAAAGTGAGCCCTCTGGAGCGACAGAGTCTCGGTAAGAAAAAAATCGAAATATGCAACAAAATTTTTTATTCGTGGTTTCCACAAAATTCATGTTGCTAATTTCTCGCCATTTTTTTCGGTCCCGCGACGGGCGCCATATATTTAGCAGTGAAGATTTATATTACATTATTCCTATTAATTAACATCTTTATTTATACAAGTTTTAATAACCTATAGGGAGAGAATTAGAAAAGGTTTTAATATTAAAACTTATGTACGTGTATTACAATTATTTTCGTTAACTAAATAAGATAAATATATATTATTAAATTTATTATTATATACTATAGTATAATTAACTAATAGATTCCATTATAATTGTTAGTACAGTTATTTCCCATCTTGTGTCAGTTTGTGCGGCTATCAATTTTTTCAGGTTAACAATTGTATCATCTCGATTTCTTTCCTCGTCACAAATATGTGCAATGTATATAAAGAGTTAATAATAATTACTCAGAAATATCAGACAAGTTAATGCAATTGCGATAAATATAAAATTTGATTGTTGAATCTTGATTGAATTTTACTCGACGGGCTTTCCCAGTCAATCACTCCAGGTTGCCTCCAGCATATCGATAAATCCTTACTTCATTAATAAATATCTTCCATTAATTACATAAAATTCAACACTCCTGCACGTCACTATCAAAATTACAGAATATCTCCTTATGAAGATTAATCATTTTCCGTTACAAAGCTTTTATATTTACAGCGACATTTCTTCATCGTCATGAAACTAGATTACAGAACATATATCTCTGAAGATTATTGATTTTCTTCTCCTATCCAAAACTTTTCATCTTTTCACATCAAGGAAGATAATTGATTTTCTGCCAAGCAGCCGTTCATCATTTTTTTTATATTGTCCTTAAATGGCCTACTAATACTCAGATCAGAAACCAAAACTCATTTCAAACGAAAACTACCGTTACAAATAAAAGAACAAAATCTTGTCAAAATAAACTAACCCAACAGAAATTGTAAATCGGTATCTCCTGCTTATGTGGCAAACAAATCTCAATGGGTAAATAACCCAATTCCATCTGGTATCTTTATACTATCAAAATGAACACTACTCCTACTTTTGTTGTTTTGGAAAATTGACTGGGTTTCTTTGGTTTGGCATTACTATATACAGGATGTCATGGCTAGCGTTGCTTACATTGCGAGCATGAATCAGTCTTCAGTTGTTAGTAAATAATCACAAAATGGGGATAACAAAGTGAACTTAGAAACTATTGGAAACAAGATTATAAAGCCGCTGCCGTAGCCCGAGGACTATGTGAAGTGGAAGGAGAAGATGTCGTTTATGAGCGTGTGACACAACGATGGTTCCAACGTTTCAACAGTAGAGACAAAAACACTACAGATTTACCATGTTCTGGAAGACTTTAAGTATGGAACATTGAAGTTACACGCCGAGATCTGCGAGAAAATCTGGGGGAAAAAGTACCCATAGGCTTTTGAAAGAACTTGGTGCATCAAAAGATACCATACATCGCCACATTAAGACACTTGGAGAATGATAAAGAAGCTTTTGATATGTACCTCATGAACTGACACATCAACACGCTGAACGTAGTGTGGATATCTGTCGTCAGCTTATCCGTAATCCCATGGATAATAGATTTGTCAGGAGAATGGTAACTTGTGATGAAAAACGGGTATATTACCGAAAACCTGATGCCTCAAAACAGTGGCTTGATCATCGCCAATCTGCCAGAGTCATCGTTAGAAGTGACACTTAGATCCTAGGGTAACGAAAATAATTGTAATACACGTACATATGTTTTAATATTAAGACCTTTTCTAATTCTTTCCTTATAGGTTATTAAAACTTGTATAAATATAAATGTTAATTAATACGAATAATACAATATAAATCTTCCTAATCTTGTGTCTGGCGGAATTTTGATTCACTGGGAGTTTGTTCCAGAGGGAGGACGACTGACGTGGATCTTTATTCTCAAAAATTTAAACGAGTTCGTGAAATTTTGAGACGGAGATACCCAGCATTATTAACCGAGTTGTATTGCAAAAGGACAATGGAACACCCCATATTGCACGAACAACCATGGAAAAATTGTGGAATTGGGAGGAACCGAACTGCTACCACACCCAGCATACGGTCCTGATATCGCACCATGACATTATCATCTTTTTCGATCCATGAATCATTTTATACGTGAAATAAATTTTGAGAATACTGAAGCAGTGCAAATGGGTGTTATCGATTTCTTCACATCAAAACCAAAGACTGTTACCATGTGGGATCATAAACCTCGCTGAACGATGGATCAATACCACAGAATCTAAGGGTCTATACTTTGAAAATCAGTTAATTGCTTGTCAAAACACATTTCAAATAATTATTTTTCTTAAAAAGCGGCATTTATGAGACACTATCTGCATTAGGATTTAATAAACGTGATTTTATAATTAAAGGTGCTTGCTACATTTTTACATTTTAATAATACAGGTATTAAAACGGAATATTATTTAAAACTTCTAATTACATTTCAATCACAAAACCTACCACACAAATATCTGAATCTATGTAAAATCACTAACCTCTGTACACCATATTCATGTTTTAAATGAAATAACCTTATGAGTACAATTAAGTAGTTAAATCCTTCTCACACTCTTATGTTTCAGAATACAAATGCGTTTCATAATGCTGCATCCTCCAGCATTTCTGCGGAGGAGTGCAGGTTGGGATGGCAGGGGTTACATGGCGACTGACCCCACCGAAAGGCGATTTCTTGATCTTCTATGGACGGCACCTTTCCATCAGGATAACTATTAATTTGACATAATGAAGCTAGTGCACCCCGGACTAGACCTTCCAGCGGGCTGGTTCCTTTATCAAAACCGGATTCCTTACACTATTCAAGTTACTAAGTATTTACAATTAAATAGATATTAATGAGAAATGTCTGTAAGTTAACCCAATTCCACTATGTCGCTATGCACTAGTGGATTTGTGTTCAAGTCCTGACTGAATATTTTAAACAGCAAGTGCAGCTAGCACCTGGACTCTGATTCTGCCTGCCAAGGAACATCGGGCTGTTAGATAAAAGAGGGAAAGTGATAAATACACTTAAGCTTCATTTCACTTCGTAACAGGAACAAAGAGGTCTAATAATGACAGAAGAACGTCTTAATTGCCTTATGCGGCGCAGTAATTGCATCACTAGCTCGTAAGGAAACTGATTAATAAAAGCTCGCTCTTACTGCTATTCTTTATTAGCTCTTTATACGCTCTCCCTGAAATTTTTTCTAAATATATTTTTTGCAATTTCCCCCCTTTCGCAAAACTACAAAACCTGCTAATTTTAAACAAAGAAAATGTAACATTTCAGAAGTATGAGCTGTAATTGATTAGCAGGATGAAAGCTTTAATTGCTACACTTCCTGAAACTTTTAAACCACATCCCACCACTTAAGCTAATAACAGTCCTTGCTGTGCTTGGTGCTTAGCTTTACAGATTTGTTTATTGTGAAAGCAACTGATACTCAAAATCTGCCTGTAAATTTTCTGTACCCTCAATATCCTTAATTTCTCTCTGAACTCTGCGATGGCTCTACTATGCTGTAACGATAAACGACGAAATAAAAATTGTTTTTATTTTTATAAAAGGAACACCTCGAATTCTTTTTCAAATATATTGGAATGAAATCTTAAAAGCATTTTTCACCAGAGATGTCTCATGAAACAGAATATATCACCAGTGAAATTGTGTCAGCTTTCCTACTTTTCTAAAGAGTTGCATTCGTGAAGGAAGTTGATTAAAATTATTTTTCTTTTCAACTTTTCCAAAGTGAGGCTGGACATACGTATCTGGTTATTTTGGTCACTGAAGAAAGATATTATTGATTTCACTTTGTACTTTTTGATTAACTGGTCCTTTCTAACTCTTATTCTTAGGTTCTAGTTGGCTATTTTGCTCCTTCAGATATCCTGGAATTATTTTCTGTAGTTCTCTTTCTCAATTCGAGCATACAATAATTTTATACGGATTATTTTTCAACTTCTTTAAGTAAAAAGGTATAGCTTTTGTTGCAAAAATAACATTTAGGCGTTACATGTTAAATTAACCGTATCAGTTTCTCACTGCAATCAGTGGTCTTCTGAACCATTCTTACTGTATTCATGTATATCAGTAGTCCGTCGATACGTAAATTTGAAACAAAATGGCACACTTCTTTTAGGGCCGAACACCATCCTTTGCATTCATTATTTAAATATCTAACTAAAACTGAAGTTAATAAAATATTAATTACTATGAATGATCTTAACGTTCTATAGGATAGTCCCTTCATAAGTCCTACGCCCTTTTATAAGTCTTCCGGTTTGCGAGTGTTCTTTGACGTGACGGTTTTACTATCGATTTGCTATTAAGCACCTAGTTTGCAGTCTTTTTTTACCTATAATAATAAATATACCTCAATTACTCTGTGACACACTCAAACATGAAGAAGATCACGATTAGAAGATGAATTATTTATATTTACCTGCAGTACCTAACAGTTCAATAGATTTATTTCAAATACATATTATAGTACATAGTTACTGACGCAATATTATATATAAGCATTTCTCTCGTCTTTAATCACATTAGCTGCACCGTCAAACCGAACTTTAAATTAGAACAAATACGGGGGAAAAGGATTTCATACTTTACATTATGTACCGCATGGAATCTAATTAGTGTTTCTAATTCCTAAGATTTAGTTGAACTAAAGTGTCACGCTATCTTAAGCAGCAGTGTAGCTCTGCTCAATTGTATTACGAGGTCAGATCAAATATAAACGGGAATTTTAATATAACTCTGCTGTTGGTAATAATTTTGAGGAGAGACTTTGTCAGTATATTGGTGGGGATATCTCGAGAGGGGGAAATACGCGCGCGCGCGCACCGCTGAGAACGGGGCTATTTCAGTACGTCATGTGTGGGCGACAGATGCACACGTCTGTTGCGAAACGTATCATCATCAGATTTCCTGCAAAAAAGAACACCAAACCATCGGAAAGTTTGGGGAAGAAACGCTTTCGAATACTGTAGTGTATGAGTGAGCTAAAATTTTTGTGGCGGCAAGAGAGGTTGCAGAAAATGAATCTCATAGGAGGAAGTCGGTGACAAGCATTACTGCAGACAACATTGTTGCTATTCGTAACATTATTGAAGAAGATCGGCGCATAAAACTATTCGAAATTGTTTTTCCCCTAGGAATAATTTATGAAAGTGTTCAGTCACCCGAGATGAACTCCATTACAACAAATTGTCTGCCAAGTAGGTTCCTCGTCCCTCAACCAGGAAAAAAAAAAGTTAAGCCAGGAAGTTTGTCAGAGATACCTGCATCGCTACGAGGAGGAGGGAGAAGATTTCTTGAGTCGCATTGTGATTTGTGATGAAATGTGAGTGCACTATTACACCTCAGTCAAAACAAGCATGGAGTGGCGGCGAGAAGAGGAATCAGGATAGTTTAAAGTGTTAGAAACATGGATTTGAAATGAGGTGTAAACGTTTGAAGTGGTTAAAACATCATGAGCTACAGCAAGTCAAATACAGCTGAAGTCTACTAAGTACATCCAAAAGATAAGTAAAGACAGTCCAAGAAGCCTATAAATACAGAAAAAGCCCGTAAATACGTCCTAAAAGCCACAGAATGCACAAAAATCCAGTAAATACACCTAAAAGTTGCCAAATACGTCTTAAAATCCTGTAAATACACCATAAAGTCACTATATAGGCCCCCAATGGCTCTAAATACACCAAAAAGCTGGCAAATATGCCTTAAGGGCCGCTAAATACGCCAAAAAGCCAGCAAATACGTCGCAAAAGTCTCTAAATACACAGAAAGCTCTAAATACAGAAACACGCCTTTAAATGCTTCTCCAAATCCCCTAGATACACCCCAAGAAGCTTCTAAATACATCTCAAGCAACTAAATATGTCCCAAGAGCCTCTAAATACATTCCAAGAAGTACCTAAATGCATCTTAAAGCCATAAACATCCCCTCAAGCCGTTAAGTACGTCTCAGAGACCTATAAATACACCCCAAGAAGCCCCTAAATACAATATAAAGCTTCTAAAGATGCACTGAAAGCCTCTAAATACAGTAAAAGCCAATAAATACGTCTCAAAAGCCCTTAACTACGTCTCCAAAGCCTCTAAATTAGACCGAAAAGCTAGTAAATACGGCCAAAAGACCCTAAATACGTCTCAAAAGCCTCTAAATACACCTAAAAGTTGCCAAATACGTCCTAAAATCCTGTAAATACACCATAAAGTCACTATATAGGCACCCAATGGCTCTAAATACACCAAAAAGCTGACAAATACGCCTTAAGGGCCACTAAATGCGTCTCAAAGCCACTAAATACGCCGCGAGAAGCCTCAATAGACACTCCAGTATCCCGAGGCAGAAAAAAAATAATCTGAATATGACAATAAATCCTTTAAATACATATATTGCGCACGGCGGCCATCTTGCCCATAAACTGTGTGCTCAAACCGGCCAATCTACCCTACTTCTATCCATCTGATGGAAGGGTGCTTGCAACCGTTTTATGGGACTCTGCGGGCGTTTTGCTGGTAGGTTTTCTTCACGAACAAGGGACACTTAATGCAACCTATTACTGTCACATTCTAGATGAAACAAAAGTTGCATATCGCAACAAGCGACGCCGAAAACCGATCCGAAACGCCATTCTTCTCCACGACAATGCGAGGTCATGTACTGCTACTTTAACGCGGAAAAAACGGGAGAAAATGCAGTATACACCTCTGAAACTCACTCCTTACAGTCTAGATTTATCGCCCTGTTACTACCATTTGTTTGGACCACTCAAACAAGACCTAGGACAGCGCTTTGCTGATGACGCACGGGGAGAAGAGTTCTTGCGCAAATGGCTCCGTGCGCATCCTTCTTTCTATAAGGATGGCATCAAAAACAAGTCAATCCAATTGAAAAAATGGGTAACGAAGGCAGGAACCTATGCAGAAAAGTATAAATATAATCATTTGTGTTTGTTGGTACAATTTTAGAAAGTAATTCCCGTTTACATTTGATCTGCCCTTGTAGTTAAGTATTCCAGTGATGAGAAGCAGTTACTTGTAGCCTATAGCCGATAAAAGCAGTGACTGCAGTTACTATCCTCATATTAAATAACGACTGTTGCTATTGTAAACCGTCACAAAAATCTATTACCTTCCCCCAACCTCGCTTCTTCAGCCACGCCTAGTAAGGGAAGTATTTCCTTATCGATTCTACAAAATTAAAACACTTTACATCACTAATTTGAAATGAACTACGGAATTCGTGCCCTCTTATTTGTTTTACCCAAAGAACTTTGTCCTTCCAACCGAAGCAGGAAATATTTAATTTCTTCTACATTTAATTCTTTCAAGGCACGATTCCGCTCGATTGATATGAAATTGTGGAACGTATTTTCTCCATTCACTGCTTCCCTTCTTACTTGCAATGCAGAGGGGGCGGTCTCATAAAACGAGAGCAAAGAAAAACAGCAAAAGCGCTCTGCTTTAATATTCTTTTCTTTTCCTTTTTTATATTTTTATCTTTCTCGAAGACCCATTAGGAGTGTAAGGCTGCTCTTTTTCGCCCCAATACTTTAGAAACGAAATGCAATGGCTAGTCTATTACCGGGACTCCCACTCCATTGAAATGAATTTCTTTGGCTTTCGAAAATAAAAAGACGGAGGTGTCTGAAGTAGAAAGAGCTCGCAATAACCTCAGTGTTCTGTGTACACAAGTTTGTAGATAATTGTACTACATGACAATGCGAGAAAGCATATCGTGAAAAATTCGCAACACAGAGACGTTTACCTCAGCTTATCAGAGTCCAGTGTATGTATACCTTGTTCATTTCTGGACAGCAATGTGTCATACATCGGCAGACGCGAGAAAACATATCACATAGACACACGCAGCTACCAATCGCTCTATTTGTGTTTCGTAACTTACTGTACATCAACTTACTAATATTTCACTCTTCTAATCGACTAGATAAGAACCGAAGAGACGATCACAGCGCTGGTCACATGAAGGTCAATACGCCTCAACGCTCTCTCGAGTAATATATAGTACATAGGCATCTGTAGAAGACATGGCATGTAGTATTGCAAATACTGTAGCAATGCAGCATGCTGTATTATTAAATACACTAAAAAGCTGTGGTATATTTTAACGCCAGCTTCTTTACCTACTATATTGTCACCCGGGCGTTGGAACACCCTGAGGAAGCAGCTGAGAGCGGAAGACAGGGGAGGTCCGTGTTAGCCACGCCTCACCCTCGTCCGTCTTATAGTGGTGACAGGGATGGCTGGGGGAAGAAAACATGATTGTGCGGTCTGTTTCTCTTCTACCTGTGTTCTGCAAATTACGGGATCTTTCATCCACTGGAACCTTCCTGTGGAAGCCAGAAAGCGGCGATATTCCTATAAAAAGGGGCTGCCGGAGCGAAGTGAAGTCAGTTAGTCAGTCAGTGAGTGAGGAGACAGACACAGTTCTTGGTGTAAGGACGCAGTGCTAGTGAGAAGACCGTACGTAATTACGAGTGCAATTGTAACGGACGAACTGGTGAATCGTAATTGTGTGCATTACGTAATTTTATGTAATTGGCAAGTGTTTAACTGTAAGTCGGTGGAAATAAAGAACATTTTTGAGTGGTGAAATTGGACTTTTCATTTCACGAACCCACAAAGCCACAATATTTTTGAAGGTTAAGTGCTACAGTTTTCATGTAAATAAATTATTTTATCCAAAATCTATCATTCACTATAAATGATGTATTGGAAATTATTTCAATATACATATAGATACAAAAATATGCCAAGAAAAATCACCACTGCTTGCATACTTAAATCAGACATTTGTTACTGGTGTATACGGAGGAGAATGGCAGATTTGCATATTTTATGATACCTCCCTTGGAAAAAACTTATTTCGGAAACATCTAATGCTGCATGGAAAGTTCTTGGACACAAACTGTATGTCTTAAGCAGCTCTAGATTTTTGTAATATATTTTGACTTTGCGGGTTCGTCTTGTTTGCAGAAATCTAAAATGCACTTTATTGCAGTGAACAGTAACTTTGTACACCCTTTGTAGCAGTAAAATTGACGTGATATACAAACAGCTCTCTTCAAGGTCGTCTGCTTCTCAGCTACACGTAAACAAAAGAATTCGCTGCGGTACAGTTCAATAACCCTCATACAACTCTCACGTTGCACAACTGGAACTCAACTAGCAACTGACTAAGCTCTAAGACCTTGCAAGGTTTTTATACCTGCAGTCATTGTTCTAGAATGCAGTAGATCGTTCGATAACAATCACGACGCAGCGAGAGAAAGACGCAACTATCTCTGTCTCTGTCTCTGTCTCTCTCTCTCTCTCTCTCTCTCTCTCTCTCTCTCTCTCTCTCTCTCTCTCTCTGTGTTTCTTTCTCTCTCGGCAGGCGTCCAGCTCTGCGACCACGCGCTGGCAGCGGCTTGCGCAGCGGCACAGCAATGCCTCGGTGACAATATCCTAAGCTGTGGAGAATGAAAATGTTTCAAAGTCTGCTTTCAAAAGAAATTTAGGATATACAGGTTGTCATGCCCACAACCCTTACATTACACTTTATCAAAATTATTTTTAGGACAGGAAAAACAATTACTGTCCGTGCAAAGTAATGACTAAAACAAGAAATTATTTTGAAACTCTTTGATTTGTGGCCTAAAACAGTGTCTGCTTCAAGTTTGACATGCAGGATCTTTTTATCTCACTTTGGTTTGAAATTATGGAATAAAAGACGAGCCGATACGCATGAGCATTCTTCCTCTTCCTCCTCCTCTTCCTCCTCCTCTTCCTCCTCCTCTTCCTCCTCCTCTTCCTCCTCCTCTTCCTCCTCCTCCTCTTCCTCCTCCTCCTCTTCCTCCTCCTCCTCTTCCTCCTCCTCTTCCTCCTCCTCTTCCTCCTCCTCTTCCTCCTCCTCTTCCTCCTCCTCTTCCTCCTCCTCTTCCTCCTCCTCTTCCTCCTCCTCTTCCTCCTCCTCTTCCTCCTCCTCTTCCTCCTCCTCTTCCTCCTCCTCTTCCTCCTCCTCTTCCTCCTCTTCCTCCTCTTCCTCTTCTTCCTCTTCTTCTTCCTCTTCTTCTTCCTCTTCTTCCTCTTCTTCTTCTTCTTCTTCTTCTTCTTCTTCTTCTTCTTCTTCTTCTTCTTCTTCTTCTTCTTCTTCTTCTTCTTCTTCTTCTTCTTCTTCTTCTTCTTCTTCTTCTTCTTCTTCTTCTTCTTCTTCTTCTTCTTCTTCTTCTTCTTCTTCTTCTTCTTCTTCTTCTTCTTCTTCTTCTTCTTCTTCTTCTTCTTCTTCTTCTTCTTCTTCTTCTTCTTCTTCTTCTTCTTCTTCTTCTTCTTCTTCTTCTTCTTCATGGGAAATGAAACTTGTATTTTCGATGAGATTTGAAACGGAATTTTCGAATGGACTATACTTCCTCCTTGCCATTTATGTAAAACATTCACAAAACTAAAGAGTCAATATATTGTATAAACTTTAATCCAAATTAGCCCATGTTATAAGCATTTTATTAACAAATAGAAAGTATTAAATACAAACAGAAAAACTATCTCAAAAACAGTTTAACATAGTTAATTCAGTTATTGCATTTAAATTTGTTTTATGTATTGTATGTATGCAAAAATGTTCAAAATTCAAATAAAATTGTGGCCTCTTTCTTATTAACTGCCGCAGTGCAGTAACTGGTAGTAAGAACAAAGTAGGTCTGTTGTGGTAATAAACAAATACTGATACAATTTCTAAGATAATCAATACATTCCCTGTTCATGGTTTTGACTGATACCGAATTTGCATGTGGATACAAAGGCAGAAGTATTGATACAACTATTGATCGAGAGAAAGGTCAGGCGCTTATGCAGAATACTAAGGTCACCTCCACTCAACCTGAACAGGTAGCTGCAGGTAAGCAGTGCGCGGTTTCCCACGTTCCTTTGTCACAAGGAGAACTATTGTGAAGGCCATCAGTCTGCTTCGTATTGATTGGCTTAATAAACAAATACATCGGAGACAGCTGACTTGTTAGCATGTCCTCTTCCTATGCAGATTTCTATCCATATACATGATTAAATAAGTCATTCTTGTTTTGCCAATATTCATCCCAAATGTTGACCACAGTATCTAATTCTTGAATCAAATACAATGATTCATTTACCCACCATAAGTAAGTGATAGGAAAAATTAAACTATGATTTATATTTACTTTAGTAGTACGGCAAAGTAGGCGAGGTTAGCTCGGAAAACAGAAGATGTTTGATATTTGAGTACCAATTGAAACTTGGGTTCGAAACTGATGCATGAAGCTACATCCATACGTAAACAGCATAGTTTACTTTCGAAATGGTTTTCTCTTTGTTAGAAACAACCTTTTTTATCTTATAAAACTGAATTTTTATACAGTTATGTGTGTTTAAACAGAAAGTGTGACAAAGAAAGAGTATGGTGTTCATTAGGGCTTGGAAGTTGAGGACTTATAGATTGTCTAAACGACCTCAAATATGTAAAAAAAAAGAATATAAAATTTGAAAAAGCAGGAGTAAAGAAATGAGTCTGCAAATTAATAAATTAATTTTCAATTAGCTATTTAATGAATAAGTTTGAAAGTACTTCATTCTGGGTAAAGAAATTAAAATAGATTTAAATAAATCATACCTGTCTTAACCTCTCTCAGGTTACAGAAATTCGGTTTCAGAAAGCTTACCTCAGTTGGCATAATAGTATATTACAACAGCCATCTCTAAATTCTTAGGTATAAGTTTTCAGACATCCGTTGCGAAAACACTGAAAATCTTCTCTCCTCTTGAACGGTTGTCATTGGTGCATACTTGAAACAAGTGAAATCTTAGGGAGAGTAATAAAGGGATATTTAGAGGGGGTTTACTAGGTTCTCTGTTAGTGCTAATGGCTTGAATACTACACAATGGGGCCACTTTAAATAACAAATAGCTAAAAAGGCACAAAAAAGATAACTAAAATCCTCATTTTCTGACCTATAGTAACACATAATAAACATATATCATCTTCACACAGTAGGGAAGAAAAGGATTTTCCCTCTACTATGTTGTTACTTGTCAATTCTTATTTACTAAATATTGAGTAAAAATGACTGGTGAAATTATGAAGATTTACCTTTACCTTATGATCATGTAGTTACTTGTCAATACTTATTTACTAAATATTTATTAAAAATTATTTGTGAAATTATGAAAATTTACCTTTACCTTATGATCATGTAGCTACTTGTCAGTACGTGTTTAGTAAATTTTGAGTAAAAGTGATTGGGGAAATTATAAAGATTTATCCCAGCCCTAGTGATTCTTTATTTACAAAAGTTAATTTTCCAAAGATATATTAGAAACCGTTTCAACTAGCATGTACATCGTAGGATGAGAATGTGACTAACTCAGACAACAAACATATATCTATTAATATGTAAGTGAAATTTTAAAATTTTATAGTCATAGTTGTACACCTTGTAAATTCATTTCTGTGTCCACAGCTGGTGAAGGATCAATAATGTAATAAGCAAAATAACTTTACTATTTCTCGAAGTGTTTTGATACCATAAGAAGATGAATTCCAACCTTTGAAAAATGGCGAGAGGCTTTTAACGATAAGCCTCACTGTGGCTAAACTCAAGAAGGTGGAAACAAGAGAACAATTCAGAGTGTGAAACTTGCTGAAGAAAGCTGTTTTATCATGTAAAAAGTAACTGATAAATTAGACCAGTTATGCAAACTATTTGATAAAAAATGATGGAATTGCCTAGATGAGCTCTACTTGAAGTAGCCTTAGTAGAATAAAGGAAAAGGAAAGGAAAAGCTATAATAATTGAAAGTATCTTGAACTTTTGGTATTGATGCTTGATAAAAGATGGTGAGAAATCCTAAAGGCATATATGAATCAACAAAATAAAATGGGAAACAGGAAGAGTTGGTTAGAGACAGAAAAACTGTGGAAGAAATGGGAATGGGGCACATACGAAGACTAGAAAATAAAACTGTAGAAGGTTTTCAGAAAATAATCAAAACCAGAATTGAAGTTAAAGAAAGACACGAAATACTGTGAGGTATAAAAATGGAAAAACGTTAAATTTTATAGGTTTATAAAGAGAAAATGTGGAAAAGAAAGATATGTAGACCAATGTAACAGACAGGAGAAGGAAGGAATGGCTTGGATAAAAACGGGACCAGTGTTCTTAAGGAGACTAAGAGATAGCAGGGTAGGAATATATGAATTATGTGGAAAACAGAAAGTACAGCTCATATTCTGACAGAGTGCAAAGAGGTGGTACTATACAGACAAATTATGGGAGAAGAACTGGGAAACGATGCAAACCGAATGTATAGCTATAAAATGGTTACAGAAAAATGAAAGTAGAAATAGAAATATGGGAAAACTGTTTTGTAAAGCTAAAGAGAAGAGAATGAGAAAAGTAAACATTAGAAAAGAAAACAATGCTGGGATAACAAGAGGAAGATAGCAAACTAGTGTAAATGACAGAATGGTGATTATGCTATTCAGCAATGCTAGAAGACAGGGGCGGTTCTTCTTGATGCGTTTGAATCGCCGAGTCACCTACTTCTTTTTGAATAGCTTACCTGGTTATGTTTTATGTTCTAGCATTTAATTTTCCTTATAAAAATTCTCCAAGTAATATTTTGTAACGGAACCGCTCTCTTGGCACTCGAGTGTCGATAATGCAGCTATCTTACTTCCCGACTTTTGACTCGTTATTAAAAGGTCAATGTGGCCGTAACACTTGCAGTGAGTGAGGAGAGATTGGAGGGGCAGAATGCATTGCTGGTTACCATGGCTAAGAATTCGATTCACAGAAGCCGTGTATTCCGCACCAACTCGTGTTGCCAACACAATACAGGACCTTCTTTCTACTTTTTCGTTTATTTGAAAAGAAATTTGTTGGTAGAAGTGGTTACCCGTTTGAAGCGAGCCCCACGTGTCACGTGCTACTGTTTATTTTCAGTTTGCATCCTGAGTACAAACATAATTTTTATGTGATCAGTAACTATTGTCTGATATGTGAAGTGTTAAACTTTTCATATTCAAGGGATTCACAATGAATTCAACACACGACTTGGTTTGTCTCCAAACACCATTTCCTTTATGGAAAAATGATGACAAACGCGTGGTAAATGTCGGTGCTACGTTTAGAAAAACGATGCGGCGAAGTATCTAAAAAATACACCAGGAAATTTAAAACTCGTTGGCGTGCGGAACACAATTGTGTCGGATTGAAGGAGCTGAGAAGAAACATTAAAAAAAATTGCAGACGCTCTTCGGCAAAGCTTACCTCTATATATTGTAAAATACAATGAGGACGTTAAGCTTAACAGGCTTTTCATGCAATATCCCATTAGGGAAGTAAACAAGAAATGACATTTCATAGACATAATGAAAGCAACTACTCCTTAAATAAAGGTAATTTTAAGAAAGTTCTGGATTCATATATAGAGGGAAACCCCATCGAAATTCAAAACCACTATTCATGTATAAAATCTGTTTCTGCTATGCTGATTTTGCCAATTTTCCGAGTCAAACAATCAATTCCCCCAGAGTAACGCCTGCTAGAAGACCTGCGTGCCAAGCAAGCTGAGCTAGCTGAGTTTTTTTTTTTTAATTTACGTTCTCCAACGTCGTCATATCAGACGGAGAATGAGATGGGTGAAATGATCCTCAAATAAGCCCAGGGTCCATAGAGCTTAGAGTTACCCGGCATTCGTCTTTGAGGATAAGGGAAAACCCCGGAAAAACCTTATCCAGGTAATTCACCCTGACCGAGATTCGAACTCGGGACCTCTTGAACGTTAGGCAGACATGCTACCATCTACGCTACCGATGGCGGCCAAAGCTGGTGTATAGGCACAACTACGTTGAGAAAATATGTATGTAATATAGATAAAATACTGTAAATATCTAGTTGAATAAATAAATTATATTCTAATCTATTCATACCATTGTCAATAATGCTTAAAACAATGATGGGTAAATAAATCACCCAAAAAGAATGCATCAATGGAGGCGAATATTCGTTGTTTTCATCAGCTATAAAGGACCATAAATCCGCTGTTACGAAGGGATGACAATGAATGGAGAATACTTTGATGGTTAAGTTTTGGATCCTTTATTTGACGATGTGGAATTTAAGGCATCTACTATTGAAAGAGAGTGCCCTTACAGAATAGCTGTACATTTTAGAAAACTGGAAACACTCTAAGTTCATCTGCTTCACTTCCACTATATAGATCGTGAAGTTCCAACGTGCCTTCTGGTTGATTCCTGGAGTGAAATACTTGTACCGCTGGAAAGCATTTCAATCCATTGAAGGATGATGCCAAGCTATAAATTTGGCTCTGTTGGCTGTGCATGAGTACGAGTATCGTGGTTGTTTTCATAAATGCTTGCACTGTTACAAGTGTGTGTATGTATCTGTATGTGTGTGTTTGGAGAGATATGCAGAGCTTTAAATAATTGTGAACGCAACTTTTAGAATTCAGTCCTTTGCTTTCATTTTAACATATTACGTGTAAAATGTTTTGAATATTTCTTGGAAATATGTCTTTGTGGCAAATATTATAACGTTGGTGTCCTCCAAAAGTCCTCATTATTATATTGAGGGTGTATATTTAAGTCCCCACATAGTCCAAATGTACAATTAGTTCATCCGACTCGATTTAAAATGCCAAATGCAATTTTAACAAATCCTGTGTTTGACACTCCATTGAATGAAGTGAAAGTGGCGCAAAGGAAGAAGAAGAATAAAGTTATAATCAAAGCTGGACTAAACTACGTGTGAATTCAAATTAAATGGACTTAATAGCATATTTTTGAAACTGACAAGTACTCTATTCATCGTTTTCAAATTTTCACATTTTATATTTGTATAGTTACGTCAAATTATAAAGTTAAGTGAGTATAAGTTAAATAATTCCGAGATTATGTGCTTTAAAATATAAATATGACGTTGATAAAGAAGTGCTACCTTCAAATACAATTTTCAAAAATGTTAAAAACATTTATGTTCCTCATTGCACCAGAAAGTTGGCTTTTCTCAGAAAAATACGTTTAAATTAATTGATATAAAACAGTTTTGTTCAGTATTTGCTCAATATTACTTTGGTAAAAACAATACTTATCAAACTTGGATGAGCTTTTGGCGTAAAAACATTTAAATATATTAATAATTTCACAACAGGTTTTAGTTAGGACATATTGGGGTTTAGTTAAAGTAGTAATACATTCTAAGTTTGGCTTTCAGAACCTAACATTTCAGCATAAGATACATTCTAAATGCTGATAAAGTTTCTAAAATGTTATAGACAAGAAAGACGAATAAAAATGAAATTTTATAACAGCGGACACTATTATTTAAAATAATTTTGAAATTTGATTAACATGTGTATAGCACGGCTTTAAATACGTCTAGACATCTGAAATGTGCAATCCAGAATTACTTATGTCACGATGTAATTTCATAATACCATTTTTGTCCTAATTCAGCGATCAATCTCCATACGACCTCGTTGTTAGTGAAATGACACTAAAAACTGAGCATATTCATAAATAATAGAAGTCGGAACACTTCAACTCACCTAATTCCTGAGCGTTTTTATGTACTTTTATTTCATTCCCTGGGTTCAGGTAATGCATCAAAAGAAGAGCAGGCCATGGAAATGAAACTTGTGGAAACTCTGCGGATTAAACTATCTATACATCCTGTCTTTTCTTCATGTTGTCCTCTTATCCTGAAGGCCGGGGGGTTTTGTCGATACCCTGTTACTCTCCCAGACTTGAGCCGCATACAAATATACGCTTTAGGTGATATCTAAATTCTGACTTCCCTTATTCAAGCGTAGCGCGTAGGTGGGTCTTTATTCAACCGGTAGACTTAACTTCTTTTCAAGAGGCGATTTTTCTCTTGGTGAGATACCACACCGTGGTACTTACTTGCAAGCGAAAATTGCTTTAGGCAGATTATGTGCCTCTAGAATCAACCCAGTGCAGAAGGTTGAAACGTCGACATAAAATCTTTAGGAGACGGTAAGACTATGGATTAGGTTCGCCGAAGTCTTCGTCACTGTCATAATTTTCGTAATATTTTACGAAATATAGAAATATAATCACAAATTCAACGCCATGAAGCGCAGAGATAAAAATATCTTAGGTAATATACTTACATTACCTTCTATGCCCTATTTTTTAATATCTCTACAATTCTTTCAGAAGCTTATCCATAATTTATGATGGCGATGATAATTTTTTTTTAATTTGTGTCCTCCAACGTTTTGTCATATCGGACGATTAATGGAATGGGTGAAATGATGCTCAAATGAGCCCAGGGTCCATTGGGTTTAGAGTTACCCGACATTTGTCTTTCAGAATAAGGGAAAACCCCGGAAAAACTTATCCAGGTAACTCATCCTGAGCGAGATTCGGACTCGGGACCTCTTGAGCGTGAGGCAGACACCTACCGAGGTGGGCTACGACGACGACGACGACGATGACGAGGACGACGACGACGACGACGACGACGATGATGATGATGATGATGATCATGATGATGATGATGAAAATCGTATGAATTATAGTAGTTTTGAAGAAAGAAAAGAATACTTACATTATAGACTTTTTCTTCTTTCATTTCTGTTTTCCTTCTCATAAAGGCTTTTAGCTAGCGAGAGAGGACCTACTTTACCCTGCTCTTTCGACGTCAAAGCGCCCGAGGTTTAATTATTAATTAAATACGGATTTGTAATAGCTTCTGTTTATGTTCTAATGCAGCTTCAGTTTGTTATCTCTCAAAACATGGTTAGATCTATTTCGTGTGATGCTGTAAGCTGGTAAGCTTACACTTTTACTTACTCTAAAGCCGAAATGAGCGAGATGTTTCCTTGTTATAATGTAAGGATCACATTCGAGAGGTCTTGATTTCTATACCCGTCGGACCGGATACTCTGTCCATGGGCTTTCTCGTGGTTACCTCCGGTGTATGAGTGCCGCGTCAATTCTTCTGCTACCACAAATTTCACACCCAACTTTACTTTCATTTGTTTCAGGGTTGTAGGGTCGGACAGCGGCGGTTGGTGTTCGCGGCAGGACGATATTGTTTGAATGGTTTCTCCTAGGCATTTAGCGAGATCACTCGCTTCCTTCCTGGGGGCACTTACTAAAGCAGGCCCGGGAAGAAAGGCACTGTAAGTGTGAGTGTATCCTCACTCGTCCCCCACTACTTTCAACAAAAAGGTAAACATAGGCAATTAATCCGGTTTATTTTACTTAGAGTCGCGTGACAATTCTATTAGAACAGAGATAGCTTTTCTTAAAAGAAAAGGTAAAGCACAGTTTTCATTTGTCTTACTAACATTGCATACATTACGAACTTCACCCTAAAGAGGTTCAATGCAGCTCGAGCTGGAGCCTATAAACTTCCAAAGCAACAAACCACTGCGCAGTTCATGAAAACATGGTTTGTATTTGTACACACATTTTCCAAGTTATGTACTACATGGCAAACCGAGAAGCCGTATCGGAAGAAATTCGCAACACAAAAATGTTTACCTGAGCTTATCGCACATACACGGCGAGTCTTGTGTATGTACTCTCTGTTCAGATATAATCATGTCTTCTGGACAGCAATATGTCATCAGCAACGGCGCGAGAAAACATATCATATAGACACACGCAGCTTCCAATCGCTCTATTTGTGTTTCGAAACTTACTATACGTCAACTTAGTAATATTTCACTCTTCTAATCGACCAGATAAGACCCGATAAGGGACGAATGCAGCGCTGGACACCTGAAGGTCAATACGCCTCAACGCTCTTTCAAGTTATACATCCATACCTATGTCGTCCTTAGTTTATATGATGATGTAAACAAAGCGGAAAAATGTATTATTCAGCAGGTGACTGCTATTGGAGGGAATAGTCGCGCCATTTTATCAACCACGTGTCGAGCATATGCGCTGTCAACGAACTTGAAAAGTTTTGCCTTGCCGTTTTCGACGTTTGAGTAGCTTATGTGGTAGAACTTTTACGTTAAGATTAAATGCAAAAGTGTATCTACTGTGTAATATATTTTCCGTCTGTTCCCTAAAAGGTGTCTGTATAATTAGAATAGTCATTAAAATATTTGATTTTATCACATAACCTCGCCCCATTTATGAATTAAAAATTAAGGCAGAGTCTTTCTGCAGAGAATCAGTGCTAAATAACTACTTTGACAATGACTTGAAAGTTCTGCTGGAATGCAACTGAAAAAAAAATGGCGTACCTAATTGGAATTTAACAAAGGACGAATATTGTAACGTTTCCACTTCCGAACTCTTCTTCAATAATTCCTTTGCTACAACAATATATCTTCATGCTGAACATTTATATTTTTTCTATTTCTGTTTACAAATTCAAAACCTATGCCGCGAAGAATGGCGTAGAAGCTCGTTTTTCAAAGCTCGGCTAAATGGGATCATTGTTTACTGCTTGAAGCACTCTTGTAATTGCAGTGGCTCGTTCCTTTCAAAGAAGCTATGAACCTTGTGACGAATAACACTTTTAATACATTCATCACATACAATTTCCATAACTGGCTTCATTATTTTTCGGTGTTTTCCTTGAGTGGATGGCCCACCCATTTTTACAGCCTCACTTCGAACTGCAAAACCGGTTAATTCTGCTAACAAATTAACAATGTCCTCAATTGCTGAGGTTGGTATTTTTCACATAACTTGCAAAACATGTTAAATATAATTTGCTTTTCTCCACTTTGTAAACGTTTCCCTTTGTGATGTTTTACATATTGTACGGAAGCCGCCATGTTTAAACTAATTGTTTTCCCACTTCCTTTTAAGTTACGCAAGCTCAGTGAGCACTCTGATTTATACACCTTAGGCTACATTTACCAAATAAAATACTAATTAATTACCGTTTGGTTGTTGTATTTATAATAATATGATGTTGTTTACATATTTTGCATTATATGTAAAATTCTTAAATTTGATATGTGAACTATATTCTTCATCCTCAAAGACTTATAAGGCTAAACAGTCAATGATTTCGCTCACCTGCACGTGCTCCTATTTACACTATCATATAAACTTAGGACGGCTCCAGTATAGTTACAAACATTATCTACTAATGCACATTGTGAAAAACGTCAATACACTTTTTAGATAAATTGTAACACTTATTTTTAAAGATTGCAGTATAAAAATAGCTAAATGCGTTTAGCAGTGTACGGAAAATAACTAGCACTGCAAAACAAAAAAAGGTAATAATTATGTTAGTTCTATAGAAACACTTTTGTCATCTTAAGGTTTGTGTATGGGCAGTAACGTGACGAGAGAGAGGTTTCTCATACAATACCACTGGAAGGGGTGAATGTAGGGATAAAGCATTTTGCACTTTGGGTGCTCATTTGGCCGAAATCGTACTAGAGTATCACAAGAGGGAGTTATAAGTGTTGTATATTTTTCGTAAAGTTTAAAGAAGATAGTAAATTATTGTTTAGTTTCATAAGAGCATCAAGCACAGGACTTCTCTTATGTTCCAGTCGCTCAGAGAACTAGCGTAGTACTACATGGCAAAGTTTGGAAGCGTATCGTAAAATATGTGAACGACGAAGTTGTTTACGAAAGCCTATCGCCCATACAGGGCCAGTCAGTGTATGTGCAACTAAGTTCATATGACAGCAACCTGTCATACGAGGGGGGTCCATAAGAAACCGGACTCCAAGAGCACTGTCACTCCTAGATGTAGTGCAGGTTCTCACGCTAGATGGTGTTAGTAGAGACCTTCATGAAACAGCTGTACAGACGGCGTCAGTGTAGAGCTGAACGTGCAAGTGTGGATTGTGTTTCTCTGACTGTTGGCGGGTTACCTCTGCGAAGTCGTTATGACAACATTAAAAGGACAAAGAGTGTGAGTGTAATTCTGTTTCCTGCTTAAAAAAAAAAAACTGTAATGGAGACACACCAAATGTTTCAGGAAGCTTTCCAGTAGGACGCTATAAGCCGCACACAGGTTTTTGAGTGGTTTGGGCGCTTTAAACGTGGTGAGATGTGTGTTGAAGATCAAGCTCGTTCTGGACGCCCTTCAACATCGCGAAATGAGGAGAACATTGAAAAGGTCTGCCAAACGATCAAGTGGATCGTCGCCAAACCATCGGCCAACTTTCAGCAGCGACAGGAATCAGTTGGAGCTCATGACAGCGGAGTTTGTGGGAGGATTTGCACATGAGACGTGTTGCTGCTAAATTTGTTCCGCGCCTTCTCACACAGGAGCCCAAAACCATCCGCATGAATGTGTGTCAGCACTTAAAAACAGAGATTGCACGTGATCCAAACTTCTTGAACAAAGTCATTACAGGGGATGAGATTTGGTGTTACGGGTATGACCCAAAAACCAAGCAAGCGTCAAGCCAGTGGAGGACTCCCAACTCTCCCAGACCAAGAAAAGCAAGGCAAGTGAGGTCAAATGTGAAGACGTTGATCATTGTCTTTTTTGATGTTCGTGGAGTTGTGCATTGGGAATCCGTACGCCCTGGCCCGACTGTTAACCAACATTTTAAATTGGGTGTTTTAACGTGTCTGCGAGAGGATGTGAGGAGGAAACGCCCGGAACTTTGGCAATCAGGTGACTGGTTTCCGCATCACGTCAACGCTCCAGCATACACGGCCTTACGAGTGACCCACTATTTGGCATCTCAGAGGTGGTCTGTCGTTCCCCACGCTCTGTATTCGCCGGACCTAGCGCCATGCGACTTTTTCCTATTTCCACGAATGAAAAAAAAAAGAACGCTAAAAGGAGAGCGTTATGATGATGTGGAGACGGTCAAAACAGCTTCGCAAAGGGCACTGGACAATATCAAACTTGAAGAGTTCCAAACAGTGGGAAAAGAGACTTGTCAAGTGCATCGCATGTATTGGAGAGTATTTTGAAGGTGGCTGAAGTAATTTTGTAAAAACGTTCATCAATAAAGTTTTTATGACAACAATTCGGTTTCTTTTGGGTGTCTCCTCGTACATCGGCAGGTGTGATAAATCATACGTGACGTGACTGAATACTGTGAGAAGCAGAAAAAGCGGGAATCAAAATTATTTAGTGTAAAGCGACAAAACCGACGTCTGCAATTGTAGTTCACATTTGTGTATAATAATTAACTGGCTAACCCTTCATATCACACTCACAACTCTCAGGTGCTATATTTGTTTTTCGCATCTTGCTGTACACCAAGTTATTAATATTTTGCTAAACAAGTTCACAAGCAAAGGCAGCGCTGTGTCACTGAAGGTTAATATACTTCAAAGCTCTGCCATGTATAACAAACACGGCATCTGAACCGCTACCTATTTTAACGAATAAGCCGCACCCGATTGATACCCGTCTAACCTTCTGGGCCACACAGGGCTATGGGATAATAGGGTCGAACTTCTGTCACGCTTCTAGGTGTTCCCTTAACCACACGCGCCTACCTCCTTCCCTCTCGCCAACCAGTCATGTGGTGGCTAGCGCTGCAGGACAATTTCGCTATCCACAAAGCGGGATTTCGGTTTATTCCCAGCATTATACTCAGTTCAGCTACCACTGTGCACAGTTGTCGCTGGAAACAAGCGAAGCGATCACCAATAGACGATGTTTTACAGTTTTATCAAGAGTAAATGCAAAGAATAGCATTAAAATGTTTATCAGCAATACAAAGACTTGTGCAATCCCACATTACTTTCCCATGCCCTTAAAAGACACAGACACACAAGCACACGCGCACGCACACACACAGAGATTAAAATGATTTACTTCAGTTCAAGGAACCTTGATACGTAAATTTTCAAAAGAATACCGAATTTCTGGGAGAAATGCATTACTTCGTCACAGATAAGGAAAATAAAATTTGATGGTATATATAAATTCTAGAGTCTATTTTTACGACACATACATGTACCTATATGTGAAGTCCATGAACTAAACGGAGGCTAAGCTCCTGTTCTTTAGTCGTGAAAAGGAGCTTAACGATTGTTTCCTACACATGGGACATTCCATATGAGGTAAAATGTACCTAAAATATGCCCCTGCAGACTTATGCAGTCACGAGGGTGTATACGTAATTTTAGCAGACCAAAGCCGATGCAGAAGAATGCCGAAAAACATCGGTAGAGCCCAGGAAAACTTGGCACTGCGTATCGCAGTTCTCCAGGCTGATGACGGAGGATGCTGAGTCATCTCATAACCTCGCCCAGATGCAACAAACTATTACTCTGCCGAGTCCAACCCAATTCCAGCAGCTTCCTTACGGGAGGAGCTCAGAATGTAACGTCAGATGTAGAAGATAAACAGACATATACTAGTGGTTTTTTGTAGGTAAGTTTGCTGTCAAGCCCTTCAATTTAAGAAGTGCAGAGTACTCAGAGTAGGCGACTTTGTCTAAAGAGAACCACGAATAACTTGAACAATACATAGTGTTTTCAGTCATAATATAAGAGCCTGTAATATTATAACACCTGTCTCAGTTACATATCACCAGTGAGATTACACATAAATAACAGCTAACATTATTACCATGAGAATTAATTTTGATTTTTGGTTTGTTTTCCCCTCAGTACAAAATATTCCCTATCCAATGTCCACGTAACACCTGAATGCACTGGCTATCTCTCGGATTAGCATTAATCGTGTTACTGCTGGACGCTCATTCACAATGGGCATTGTGATTCCACTGTGAAAAATGCAGGAAACCAGTTTTTTATATTCTTTTGAACTCCACAAAAGGGGACATTTTTTCGCTAAACTTTGGGATGGAATTTATTCATGAATGGCATAGTTGTATTGCATTGCTTTTCATAATGCTAAAATAAAACAGGAACAAATTCAACAAGAGGCTCTAGTGTGATCCTAGAATATTTTGTTTTCTCTGGAAGGGGCTCCAAATTTCTTTCTTATCCTATCCAAAATTAAATATTCATAAATATGGATAGGAAAATCATATAAGTTAATATTCTAGACTCCACTTACGCTTGTAATGGAAACAAGCCTTTTTTATTTACTTTACAGTATGTAGGATTCAGAATTCAATTGTATGTGAAAAAAAAAGACAATTCATAATAGTTTGATACAATCGTCATATTTTACCACAGTGGTGGAACGATACCACTATTTCTAGATACCAATATTGATTTTAAAACCGATACTTGACATTCTCTTCATAAAAACACATGCATAAGAGATACAGTATACCACAGCAAAGAAAGTCTCCGGGGCCTGAGACGCAGGGGGTTGGAGAAGGTTTCTACACCCTCCCTGGATATCTTTATGACACCCCATGCAAGTTCAGGCACAGACAATTCCAAGACATTCTGACATCTTCTACTTTTGTGAATAAATCTTCTCGGTTTTAGTGTATAGGGTGAACAGGGCACATGTTTTTACAACAGTTCTACTCCTTGTGTAGCATGCATTCGCTGTCCTCCCAAAATGTAAGGGTGGCACTGGGTGGCACATTCCTTTCAGGGATTTGCTTTGCGTTGGTGGAGAGTAGCCTGTTCGCTTAATTATCTTTATGTAAAAAGTACTTACATAAAAGCACTTTATGTAACCAATTTTGTTTTTACTCATTTACGAATATGGAAACATATTCTGACAGCGATGTGGTACTCATATATTACTTTCTCAATAGGCGTTCTGTATTCCCGTTCTAGTATAAGATGATTTATAACTATGTATTTTAATTCTGACTAAAACATCCACAAAAAATTGGAGTTTTCACTTCTTTTATTTTCTACTCTCTGAAATCACACAAACTCTTTACACGATTATAGTTCAGCCATAAAAGGATGAGTACATCAGCCAATCTTAGCATAAAGGAAGCGTTACTGAGGGAAGAGTTAATGAGTATAGCTTCATGACTACAGGTTGTGCATTAACGGGGATGGTGAATTTTGATATAAGTGGAATCAGTGATTATTTTTCCCTCCAGCGTTGTCATATCGGACGATTGATGGAATGGGTGAAATAATGCTCAAATGAGCCCAGGGTTTATGGAGCTTAGAGCTACCCGACATTCGTCTTTCAGGGTAAGGGAAAACCCCAGAAAAACCTTATCCAGGCAACTCACCCTGACCGAGATTCGAACTCAGGACCTCTTGAACGTGAGGCAGACACGCTACCGCCACGCTACCAAGGCGGGCGGAATCAAAGATGGCTGACTTATTAAACAATACGCAATTACAAGTAAGGTCATATACTACACATACTTATTACTCAGATTGTTGCGCAATTACAATATCTGAGTTTCCTGCTTTTGGATTGGTTATACAAGAATTGAAACGATCGCTTTTAAGCTAGAGGATCACAATTTCAAGCTACTTAACTGAACCTATGGGTAGTTTTGGAATGGCTACATTCTTATAACAGCCCCAAAATATTATTTTTACCTCCTGTATCAGAAACAAACTAGGTTAGGTATACCCAATACCGGGATCACAGGCAGAAAGCTACCTAGGAGCAAAGACTCTAAGATCGTTCCACTTTCTGCTTTAATATAATGTGACTGTGTGTTCGTAGAATTAAAAGCCCAATTTACACAAATTCAAAATGTTCCTTATTTCCGTAGAAATGTTCAATGAGAACTCCTAAGTGGTTTACCGGGAAAATACGAGTCAGTTGGAGAATTTAATGTCATATCGGCACGTTGGCCATAGTAGCACAATGGTAGTGCGGCTGGACGGAAACCAGAAGATCCGTGGTTCAAATCCCGGCTATGGCATTGAATTTTTCAGTCTGACTCTACGTTTCAATGATAATAATAATAATAATAATAATAATAATAATAATAATAATAATAATAATAATAATAATAATAATAATAATAATAATAATAATAATAATAATAATAATAATAATAATAATAATAATAATAATAATAATAATAATAATAATAATAATAATAATAATAATAATAATAATAATAATAATAATAATAATAATAATAAATACATTCTACTGGAGAACTCAACTCCAACGAGACGAGTACAGCATCCCAAAATAGCAGAAGAAAAGCAGCTGCACTGACAGCCTACATAACAATTGAATGAATCGAGACACAAAAGCATACGGAAAAATAGGAACAGAAAACAACTGGTAACATATTCAATACTGTTCGATGAGGGACCTGTCACAAAAGTCAACAGACTGTCATCTCTGTGAATGGAACTCAAAAAAGCAATTTCGAGTACGAAACAGCACACGGCATACTACAATGGACGTCGAAATGCGTAACGGCCCACCATCTGTATATGAATGGATTCTAAAAAGAAGTTCCTGCCTGTCATTCATAAATCACACGAAACTGCGTACATGTAATTTGACGGAGAGGTTTCGAGTGCCTTTATGTGATTTCTGATCAATATAAACTTTTTATGGTCTCGTACTGTATTTATGTTACCAATTTACTCCGAAGTACCGATCCAAAGGGAGTTAAACACATTCGTATATCTATTCTTATGGCTAAGAAAGATAAATATAAATCCACTATTCACTTAAAAGGGTCAACATAACCAATTTTTAAATCTAGTATCGGCTGAACTGCTCCTAAAATATTACTGGGTAAATATGCACCTCGTCAGGGGTTTCTTACTATTCAAGGGTTTGAGGAGATCACCACCTTCTTCTAATATTTCTGTGTCTTATAAGGAAACTGTCACTATGCTCACACCTGCACGCGCTTGAGAGTTAAATGATGGCCCTGTGTGACAAAATCAGGTGCGGAGTAGAGCTGGAAGTACCCAGAAATTAGTCCAGAATAGGTAGGAACATATAGGGATATTAACATACCATTATACGGGAGGATTTGTCTACACGTGACATGAAGCGGTCTACATATGGCATGGATAAGGAGCGCCGTCCCCTACACTCGCAACAGAACTGACGAGGGACGTCCAGCAGCTACTTGCAAAAGTCGCATGCGGCATTTCCCACGCTTCAGTTTTGGGCGTTCCGGTTCTAATCCGCAGCAGATTTTTGGTGCACATACTTTATGTACAGCAGGCGTTTCAACACCAAATTTTCAGGTGTGCAGAGGTGTGAGTACAGTGATAATTACCTTGTTAGTTTACTTTCTCATTTTTAAAAGGTGTTGGCTAAATAATATCTAATAAATGATATTATGCTTTTACACTTAAATTTGTAAATCAGTTTTATGTTTAATTTTCCTCACATTATTTTTAAAGTAATTGAAGGTGCTATCTGGGACATTATTGATGGCATAAAACAAATTTGACGTCAACGACATTGGCTATCCTTCGATCTCCTGAATGCGAGCGTAAAGCGCGACCAAGGAGCTATTTCCTGGATGTAACTGATGCTGGTTTCCCCACGCCTTCTTACCTGTACAAAAGTAAAATATGTTCAACTAATTATTGGTCTTTATTATGCTATACTCACGAAATTACCACTTGATCATCAAAATTAAATAAAGAACAAAATATATAAAAAAGAGCTACAACTCGATATAGTTGAAAAGGTTACCTAAAATAGGTATGCTTAACATAGCCGCTGCCTTGAGAGTTTACACGCTATAAACGGAAGTGCCATTAGAGGAACCTGTGCAAACGCCGGACATCTTAAAGATCTACTATGCATGATTATTTTCTATGTGCAAGTCCAAGTTTGAGAAAAATGTCGGCTTCTCTTCTACCCGCATATGGAACATATTGGAATATTGTTTTTGTCTTGGAGACTTACGCCTACAGTTGGCGCAACCTGCAGGAGAAAGTGAAGTGAAGAAAACAAAGGGTGACCTAGCCACGTAAAGGCCCGTGTGAAGGCCCATCCCATCTAGGTAGATAGTACCACAACATTCACTCTATTGCCATACGCCACCCTGCTGGCTCGTCATCCACTCGCCTGATCCTTTCAACTGAAACAAGAGGGAATAAATGGACAAGAAATGAGCCACAGAAAACTTCAGGGAATCCCGAATGCGAGTCTGAAGCGTTACCGTAGGCCCTGACGCTAGGTAAATGTGCGGTAATTCATTTTTCCAGGCCAGGTACTTATTACTATTTGTACATTTTATTTACATTACTTTATGAATTAGTGATTTTATATAGGAAAAATTATGAAGTAGTTTATAATAATTATGTTTCTGTAGATCTAAGTTGATAAAATTCATCAAACTCTTCTAAACATGTATGCCATAGTCGCCTGAACATCATTATTCTTAACCAGGTCACAGATTCACCGCATAGGTACTAAGGTAAACCTCCGAATCTGCGGTCGCTTAGTGGTCAGGCAATACAAACGAATCATCCGCTGTCTATGGCAGCGTCTCCTACAACACAGATTCTTGTCTATACCATAATCGAGTTTTATGAGTTTAGCTAAGCAATGAGAAAAAAAATTATGGTTTGCATAAGATTCAAATTCGCGCATTAAAAAATGTATTTTATTATATTTTACCAATTTTCGTAGTTCAAGTAACATCTTTATATTGCTTCACATTTTGCACACCTTAAAAGTTTAGATTTTAAGCTCAATTATTCACTAACTTTCTCTCCTTAAATGTTTCCATTAGTAATGAACCGAACTTTCCTAATATTGAATAGAATTTTTTCCCCCAGAGTAAATTTATGTGCTGAACTATAGTACATAAGTGATCTAATGCAATATTAGGGTGAAATAGCTTCTATATTACTGAGAGAAGATAATGCATGGTACTCTAAATGAAGAGCACGGTATTAGAAGATGACAATAAGGTATTTACAAATATTAATCTTACAAACGTAGCTCGATTTAATGCCATTCGGTTACATCATATTGCTAACTAGCAGAATTGCAGGCTTTTGTCAGAAAATAATTAAAAGCTATTTTATGGAGTATTGTGTCTAATGTGTAAACCAGCCAATGTAATCAATGAATTATTTGATTCTCAGTATAGTGGTGAAAGGCTATGAAATCACTGTGATGTTTTATATTTCATTAGTCATGGTATTGTATAGGAACAAGACCTTTATAAACATTGTTTTGAAAATAATAAGACCTGTATGCCTGACATTTTGGCATTAACATTGTGGTAATTCAAATTTTGATAAATGTTCCACCATATTCTACTCATAAGCAAAGAATTAACATTACAGTTATGAGCTCGGGTGAAGAAAGAGGATTACTTATTTTCAATAATCAAACTTTAACTTCAGTGTAGATGGAATTAAACTATGTCAGGATGCATACTTGGAGGGTAGTTAACACATACATAAACAGGATATTTCATGTAAGGAATTCTAAATATTTTGTAAGGTAAGCCACTGAGTCCGGGTTCAATCCCTCATTGTAGGACTGCGAATTTTAAGTTCCTGGAATAAGACCGCTGCCTAATCAGCATCGTGATGCATTTGAAGAGCTACAATAGGTAGCAAATCCCGGTTTATGAAAGCCAACTTTCCGACTGAGGGTGCCAAGTTGCTGACTAGAGCTTCTCCCCTTATCGGCTGGATCACCCACCTCTCCCTTGCGTATGTCAGCGTGAGGCCGATCCCGGTTAGCAGCTCCGAGTTGGGCTACAACGCCATGGATTATTTTATTATTAAGCCATCCAGCGAGTTGGATCTGTGGTAACATGCAGGGTCGATAATTAGGAGGTTCTTGGTTCAATTCCTAGCATGCATCGCTCTGAACCATCGCTCTCGTGGTGTTCCTTGGATACCAGAGCGAATGCTGGGATAGTCTTTCTTCTGCCACAAATTTCCTTTACTTTCATTTCCTATTATTTCGCTATTTGAGATAGACTTGGGAAATATGCATTATAGGTCAGCGCAGATGCAAGCTGCAAAGATTTTTCCATATGTTAGCCTTTTATGGGCCAAAAACAAACTAATGCAAAGGTTTTGGCATTTGTTTTTGAATTGCACACGAATTTACCATTTACTTGGTTATCCCACTTGGTTATTCAGGGGAACTCAGAATATGTTTGCTTTTTTCTGATAAAATATCGATATCAGGTTTAATTTAAATTTTGAAGTATTTCCTTTACCTAATATAGTGTCACGAGACCGTTCGTAAGCGAACGCCGAGAGAGAGACAGATAGCGCCCACGCCACGTCCAGAGAGAGAGAAAGAGAGACAGAGAGCAACAGAGGTAGAAGACAGAGATATGGCATAGTTTTCTCGCAACTTCACGGACGATCGTGCTAGTTCGGTAGCTTTCGTGTGGCGTTCACTTACGAGCGGTCTCGTGACACTATATTGGGTAAAGGAAATATTTCAAAATTTAAATTAAACCTGATATTGATATTTTATCAGAAAAAAAAACAAACATATTCTGAGTTCTCCTGAATAACCGAGTGGGATGGCTCAGGCGGTTTCACCTATGGCCCGCATTCGGGAAGCCCGGGTTCGATTCCAGTGGCCAACCTACCTAACACATAGGTTTTTTCGGGGGGTTTTCCCAGGTCGCTAGCCGAATACTGTGTAGGTTAATTACATCCCCCGAATTTCCTGCCCCTACATTACATATCCATTATAATTTCACATCATCTCTCATCTGGTGGTCTCTTTGAGCTTAGAAGTGTCGGTGGGTGTCTTGGCAGGGTATGGCGGGATGATATGCTCTGAGGAAATTACTTCCTGCTCCGGTAAATCGGTTGTCTGTCTACGTTCCTTTGCTGGGACCATTCAGTGACCGCCAGGCAGGGACCTCTGGGGCTCGGATCACCTGCCTAGGACCTTTGAGGCTGGGCTGCCAGGCTCTTTGCCCTCCCGCAATAGGGGAGCGTGTTCGTTGTCCTGGCCTGCCGAGGGAAGACTATCCAAGAAATATATAGGGATGCTGTCCTCTGTACTGTCATGGCTCCTTGGGTCGGCCGCCCTCTGTCTCCTTCGCCTCATCCTTCCTCCCCGGGGTGCCCCACTTGGCATAGGTACAAAGGGCCCAGCATGGTGACTACGTACCGAATCCCCTCCGTGATGAAATGCTAATCCTAATTCTCCTGAATAACTTAATAGGTTTATAAAGGCCAAAATTGAATTTTTTTATATATTATTTAGAAAGGTTAATGATGGCCATACTAAATATATTGCATACCACATATTTGTAATTGTGTCATTTACAGTCAACGTAAGCTGCATAAAACAAATGCTGTGTCTCAAGCTGCGATCAGCAAACTCGCCAAGCCGTTTGGTGGGTCTGTGTAATTGATCACAGACCAAAGTGAAGATAACTGTGGTAAAACTCCCAGAGGAGCGATAAATCTTATTCCATTAACTTCAGTGATAATAGAAGTGCCACTCTTCAAACTCTACGTTCTTCTGGCTCACAAATCTCCAACATTTTTAACTTTATCTTTAGAAGAGGTTGGCAGCGAACTTAACATTTTAAATGTACCCCGTTGACAGAGAAATTGGAAAGTTACATTTCCAGCTTCATTTTTCATTTCTTTAGAAACGAATATAAAATTGAAATATGGCACCATAAATTTCTGGTGTATTTCTCAATCACATCCAATTTTATACGTGAAAGCAGAGTTCGTTTTATATCGTGTCTACTATATTTAAACAGCTTGAGAAGTATAAACTCTCATATGTGTATTTTGATTTTACATTCTCTGTTACGGACCGAGTATGTAGAGGATTTCTGGACTTCACAGATGTTGTTTTGGTACTCCAAAGGAGCAATAGAAACATTTTTGAACATATCCATATGTGTGTGGACAGCATAACTCAAAAACAATTTTTTTCTATGAATACCAACCTTGATATTTAGGATGAGCCATAAGTAATAGGTTTAACTGAAAGAATTTTCGAAACTTTCGACTGTCTCAAAAATAACAAGTACTTTGTTTAAAATACCATAGGTTTAAAACAAATACATAAACGATAAGATGTTTAGTATGGATCTTCAGAAAATAGGTTGTGAAGCCGACTGAATTTGAGGTAAATTTTTTATAACTGTAATCTTTAACCATAAAGCCAATTAAAATATGTATACACATCTTCATTTTAAAATATTAGAGAAGGGCTTTCTGCGGTATAAAACATTTCTAAGATAGGCAATATTAATTTGAATGCTTTTAATATTTATTCCGTTTCTAAAAGTGCCGCCGATAAGGGCGTGGAATTTCTGGATTAGCATATAGCGCCCGCTTTTTAAACAAAATTATTGATCCACTTTCCTCTATACACCGTTTATCAGGTGGCTAGGGTGGATATTAAACAGTAGGTTGGGTGGCCTACCTATGGAAGGTCTTAATGTTCTCGGGAGTGAACATTGCTGAGCAGCTGTGGAATGTAACTTCGTCTTAGACACACGTAAGAGATAACACTGTTTCTTGTGACTAGTTTTTCACTAGTGTTCTCATGGAGCAGCTACGATAGGAAGACAAGCTATGTGATAGATGTCAGAGAGCGTGAAGCTCTTAAGAAAAGCACGAGCAATTTATAGCAAAATGTTTCAGATATTCGTTCTTTGTTGGATAGCATTTACAGGCCTGAGTTAAGAGGGACTCAAGACATTCGTCTATACATACTCTTTTAACAGGATGGCCATCTCATACCCAAGGGGATATTGCATAAGTAATAATTCCATCGATGGATTGGGTCACGTAACCAGGTTCAAGAGTGACTCCCGAGATCCTCGGCCCTTACTCCTATGGGGCTGATAAGGATCATGATTACCAAAATTTACCCCAGATATAAATCACTCATGAACAGAATTCAGACAGCAGATGCAGCGATAACATCTTGAAGTATTTAAAAAGCGCGAATGGGCTAAATGAAACGGATTGATTTGTTTTTTGAGCATGGCATATCTTATTTTGACATTTAATCTCCAGTTTCCAGTATACACAGTAGAATTCCCTGCAATGACCGCGTCAGATCACTCAACCTACTGCTCAGAACTATGCAGTACCTTCGAAAAAAGAACTATTTCTGCAAAGGTAAGTAGGTTTTAATGAGTTATAAATAACAAAAGATAGTGGTGTGGAAAGGTCACCAAATGTAACATACTTTTTTCTTTAATTTCACATAAGGAACGACCATGAAGAGTTAAGAGTACAATTTCAATTTGCAAGCAATCGGTGGACTTGGAGTAACATGCAAGCTTCCAGTTTCTGAAGTTGCATGTTTAAACCCTTCGGGACGCGATGGATTTTCTCGGTAGAAAACTCTTTCCCATGGTTTCCTTGGAAAGAAAAAAAAGTCGGTTGTCCCATGTCATAGCTTTACAGCACGTAAAATAAAATGACCTTTGAGAAAGCTTAAGCCTCTTTTTCACCAATAAAGAATGGAATACTGAGATCTGTAATAGTTTAAAAGCGTCCATGAATAACAAACTCAACTTCGATTTTTAATTTCCACAATCAACTAGCATGTTTTTTGGTCAAAGTGTGAATATTACCGTGGCACTGCTCCTGCTTAGTTTTAAATTTCACTTGCGCTTTATGTTTTGATGTGCATAGTAATCGGTTAAGTTTCACATTATGTTGAAAAATATCAATTTCATAAATTATAAAATAGTGCTGTTTTTCAGTGAAACAAACAATTAGGAATTAAACATATTCCTCTTTTGCAGCACAAACTAGTTTATAAGGGCGTTTGTATAAATTATGATGGGAATGGTAAAGGGAGTGAGACATTGCCAGAAGACACTATCATTTTGCATCTGTTTCAAAAGAGCTTCTTCTTTTCCTAGTTCTTGAAAGGTGTTTGACTGGGTAGTTAAATACCATGAAGGTATCCAAAATAGTTAAGTTAACCACTGGCACGACGGCCCTAAGAGGGCCAAGGCCTACCAAACTGACTGTTGGCCTCACGCCCACTTACACACGGCAGAGGTGGGCGATCATCCACCCGATACGAGGAGGAGATGTGGTCAGCATCTCGGCATCCCCCCATCCGGAACTGTTGGTTTTCGTGACCGGGACCGCACCTCACTTGCCTCACTGAGTGGGGACCGGTCCTATACTCGGGACCGGAAATCCACACCCCATGGTTGGGATCGAACCCGAGTCACCGTGGCCAGGGACAAAGGCATTCTGCCTTAGCCCGCTACGCCACGGCGCAGGACTATCCAAAATAGATAGGCACGGTAATATTAAATTGAAGTATCAAGCTTACATCCTTTTAAAAATACAGACTTTATTTAAGACAGATTTTGAATGAATTTTTGTAACAATATTACAGTATATGGTACTGTGTTATCAGTTTCGGGAATACGATATATTATGATTGTCAAGATCGTACTAACACGTAAAGGTAGCTCCAAATTAGTGATTAACCTAATAACTTCAAGACATTATGGCGACCTAACCATGACTGAGAATGGATAAGATCGTATACACGGGGAACTGCTCGAAGTATGGAATACGTGCTTTGCGAGAGCTTTGGGTTTTATATTTGGTTTATTTCTACAAAAGGTATGGGTAATACTAACTAAAATTATAATTCACTTAATAATAATATTTACTTCAATAAAGCAAAGTACATAGGTGGCCACAGCGGCCGATTGCTGCCTGCCTCAAGGGGCTGCGGAGAAATCCATCTGATCAGGCCGAATCATGCTACAAGAGAGAGCGAGAAACCGGCTTACACCAACTTATTATCCAACGGGCGATGTAGTGGGGGAGTGACGTCACACGCACTGTTGAACGCAAATGAATTACTATGTGTTAGTCAAAACAGTCACTTGTGACAATATTTTAAGTTAAATGTTCGTCACTATAACAATGTAGAAATATATCGAAAATGTGTATAAGTATAATTTTGTAGCCGCAGTGGAATCGATTGAATGTTGGTGTTTGCATAAAATTGCCTTAGCAAATCTGCAAGCCTATAACTGACATAATAAGCAGAGCCTTTTTACGTCAGATGTGTTGTTTAGTGTCACTCGGTGTCATTCCTCTCTTTGTTGTTTTATGTTTATGGATTTGACTGGGGGATAAAACAGGAACTCCATGTAGGAAAGGCAAACCAACAATGTTGCATCCGATAGTTCTAGGTAACAGCAGTTTATATGTTGAAATCGTCAGCCATTCCTTTTATTTTTCTTCTTACAATTTTCTAAAACACTGTATAGAGCGAACTCATCACAAAGCTGAGTGGTAACACCTACTTATGGACGTACTGCGTCCTTCAACACTTCCTGTAGCGAGAACTCCAGCGTCACACCAACCAAGTGAAACCACAAACTAAACACCTTTGGATAAACCACCAGCTTATACATCCGACATCCGGGAGGAAGTTGGCAAGTAAACATGGCTCGACGTAAATGCTGGTGTATAATAGAAGTACACTCTCGAGTATCCAAATATCATAAAGACAGTGAGAAATGAAGAATACCGGAACAAGTCGTTAACAAGACTAAGGAATTCTCCAGTAGATGGCTTCAAATTACTCTCAAATTTTCAGTAATGTGTATAGAGAGTATTGTCGTGCTGCTTGAACCGTTGCCATGGATTTATCTTTGGTAATACGAAGAGGAGTCAAATGAACACCTTAAATTTGTAATAACAATTGAAATTTCGCGCTGTTATCCTGTAAGTTGGTGAGCGTGCTACAAACAGCGTGCAGAATGGACTGTAAGTGGCAGCATAGTGCAGATGCACACATACCGTCGCAGTATCAGTATAAAGATGACCGCCCCACTTCTGACTTGCCCCAGGGTAGAACAGCGTTCTGTTAATTGGTTTTTGCGTAGTGAAGGTGTAAAACCTATTGAAATTCATCGACGAATGAATGTTCAGTACGGTGATGCATGTTTGTTACAGCAGCAAGTCTACGAATAGAGTAGGAAGATCGCAAATGGTGTGACTTCAGTGGAAGATGCTCCACGTCTAGGTCAGGCACAACGAGTTGTGACTATACAGATCCTTGCAGCAGTTGAAGCCATAGTGAAGGAAAACTGCCGAGTCACACTGAATGGCACTGCAGCATGTTTACAAATTATCCATGGGTCAGACGTATGCCACGCGGTGCATGAGTAATTGCATGGACCACAAGAAGAATTTTTCTAAAGACATTTATGCAGTTTGTAAGCGCTGGAGGACTTGCATTGAGCGTGGGGGAGATTATGTTGAAAAGTGATACAGCTTTGTACCATTTCTGCGCAATAAATGAAATTTAAAATTATATTTAAGGTTTTCATTTGACTCACCCTCGTAGATACCTCTCAGATAACGCACCGATTACTCCACGTGGAGTAAACATATATCTTTCATTTGTGATTCCTGGGAATTCCATTGGCTGAACTGATGCGTTCATTGGTGCTTAGCACGGGGCCGGGAAGCGCAGCAGTTTCGCTCTCACTCTTACAACACTAATCAGTGCGTTATCTGAGAGGTTTCTATTAACAAAGATAAAGCCATGGTAACGGTTCGAGCAGCACGACTAGACACAACAGCGACCATGAGTCATTGATTGCAGGTAAACAGCGGTCTGGACAGCTGTGCTCGCACCACAGACTAAAGAGGAATGTGGGATGGTTTGTTATCTGGAATGTCACATAAAACACTTCAACCTAATTTCGTTTCATCCTGGCTTATCGCTTGGAAATTCCTATGCCTGATAATTAAAATGCTAAACGGAATTAAGTTCGTGTAACATACCGTGAAACGTACATTTACTAAACAAAAATTTAAAAGCTAACTATGCATTTGGGTTTTATTTAGCACAGGCCCGTTCCTGTGATAAAATAAATACCTCCCGCCGAAAATAATAAATACAGACAATTTTGACGCATTATATTTACATTATTGCATTTCCTATCATACCTATTAAAATATTTCCTAAGATTCATACAACATTTTTCTAGTACTTGATTTTAACAGAAATAAAAAACTTACTTTTACTTTGCAAAATTACATTTACTACCCATTTCACTCCAGGTACAAGAAGTATAGAACAAACTATAGACATTTGTTTAAAAGTGGCATAACCCGCTTTAATTCCATATTCTTTCTAGGACATCACGTGAAACATGTGAATAGCGATAGCATTTAAAAGAATTACACTGTTACAGATGCAATAATTAAAGGAATAAGACATGAACAGTATAGGAGATAAAAAGATTAGTATGGTATGTTATGCAGATGATGTCGTATACTTGTGGCAGAAACGGAGGCTAATCTGCAACAACTTTTGTACGAGGTCCATCATAAATATCAGAAGTTTAATATGAAATATCCATAAACAAAAAAAAGTGTTAACCACTACTGAAGAACCGTTGAGTTGCAAATTAGAACTGGAAAACAAATGGTTGAACAGGTTATGCATTTCACTTATTCGGGCGTTAATACTACCAATAAGGGAAATTTGGCCCGATAAATTAACCATCAAGCTGTAAAAGCAAAATAAACAAAAAATGAAAAACCTGGGGATGTGTTAATGAATTTTTATGGAGAAATAAATACAAGGAAAAAAAAAAAAACGAAAGTCACAATTTACAGAGCAATATAGTTCGGCCAGCGATGACGTATGCCTTGGAAACACATTGCATGACAGAATAAGAAATGAGAGAGTTGTGTAAGATTCAACCTGTAACTGAATGGGTGATAAGAAGAAAGGAGTGAAATGCACATGTATCCACGATGTCTGACGAACCAATGGTAAAAATAATTAGAGGTAGTAATCCGGAAGGAAGAAGAAGTCCATGACCATTGAGAAAAAAAATGGAAAAAGAGTTTGATTGAATCACAAAATAGGCGATACGCCTAACGTAAGGAGAAGAAGAAGACACTGAAAAGAAGCATTTAACAATTTAAACATAATTTCGGTATTTGAGAAATAGGATCGCATGCTAACTCTCATAATCATAAATACAAAGATTAATAGAAACAACATTTTAAAGCAATACAATTTTTGTTGACATGATGGTTTATTATTTATCCAAAATTATAAGAAACACTTTCGTTGAAAGTCTACTGTATCTATAGATTTTGCAATGCATTCCCTCATTCTTATTTAAATCTTACTCTTGTGTCACTTTAATCTACTTCATTCATTATTCATCATTTGCTGTGCAAACTTTTTATCCCTTAATTTTTATAATAAATAAAAATATGATATTATTGTATATTGATTTAGTCACGTTACTGTAAAATGTTTAATTATTGGTTGGTTTTGCAAGGTAATTCCTCATATATTTTCCCGAAAATTATCTCTTTTGTATATTTTTCCCCCATTTTTAGTGTTTATTACCTATGTCGCAGTCCAAATAATAAAAATCAGCAATTAATCATACAGCTCAATTTTATGATTATTGTAATGTTTCGCACAATGTATATGTAGAACAATATCGAACAAGAGAATCAGTCATGAATAATCCGGGTCATAGACATCATTTGGACTCTGGTTAATCGACCTATATGGCAAATGACCTGATATGGCCTCAAACAGGACCGATAGATAAACTAAGGTGGCAGCTAACGTGTAACTGAAGATAATTCAAAATCGCTCCTACTTGTTCAACTGCAAACAAGTGATAAATGTCAACACAGCAAGCTTTACATAAGGTGATTTGAAACCTTGTAATTATCAAATCTACAATCTTTACAGCACACGTTGAGAGAATGAACAGCTACAATTATGTCTGCCAGTAGTTTAAAAACACTGCTAGCTTTTAGAATTGCCACTTGAAACAGAAATTCTAGAGATAACCCTAGAGGTCCCTGACGGCAGACAAAATTCCATGAAAACCGTTTCAAACATTTTGTGGCTACCAAGATAGGAAAACCTAATGTCGCTAGACTTTATCCTTTGGAGCTATCTAAAGGATACAGCACACAGAATCATGCCTCGAGGAAATTTAGAGATGAAGTCAGCCCTGTTAGGGTTCTACTAATAGACGGATTTCACAGAAGAAACTTCATTTTCTTCCCCGACTTTTGGTTTGGGTTCATTTCTCTCAGAGTTGCTGCGGTTTAATATCATTAGCCAAATTTTCTCTACACCGTGGCCGAGTGGTTATACTGCTTGACTGTGACCAAATCTGCCCTGGTTCGATCCCGGGCCACCGCATGTGAGCTTTTATCCCCAACTAACATTTCCTATGCAGTTATTTATATAAAGTAAATATTTTGCACCATCAAGCTCAACCATGTTTGAAAACTACGCACTTTTTTGTCAAATCAAAACACGTAATTGATTGGAAAAATACTTACGTAAACTAATTAATTTAAAATTATATATTTATCATTAAGTCAGAGCAAAAACCGTAAAGCCCCAGGTATAGATAATAAGAGCTGTGAGTTAATTAAATATGCGACAGAAGGAGTAAAATTAACATTCTTGAATTTTAGCAACTTATGCTGGAAGATTAAATACTCACAAGCCAGAAGAATGGAAGATGATAATACGTTTGATATTTAAATTTTAGAGGAATAAGTATATTAGTATCCGCATACAAAATAGTTGCTAAAATCATAATCCGGCGTAAAAGTGTTGAAGCAACAATTATTGGCGAGCAACTAGTTCTACGTTGGGGCTACAGTTTGAAGCAATATGTGTGGCTCAGGGTAAAGCAATGAGGTTTATCACAGGGTATGCGTGGATGTGTGTGTGAGAAGGATGGTTTTAATGACACTGGAATGCCCGTTTCAAACTGGTTTAATGACTACTTCTTTTATCCGAACATCAAACTTGAAGTTGCCGACCAAGTGTTACCAATATATCAATGTTTTAGATTTACTGTTTATGAAATGTTTATTACTCGATAAAACTTAATTCGTTCTTCACGCATATATGAACCGACAAATATCTTCTCTCATCATTTCTGGTCCGCCTGGCCCTAGAGAGAACAAGAGGACTGCCCTAATCGCCTTCACGCCTCAGACTGAATGACCACAGATGCGCGTGGGTGTATAGCTTTCACTTTCTGGAAGCCCCTTATTCAACCAAAGATTCCCATTGTGACAATTTCGTCATTGTCCTTATTATTAGGGGTCCGAAGAGTAGTCCATTCAACAAGTTCAAGTGCTACCCTTTATAAATCTGCTAAGGACACTGTTTCTTACATTTCTTTTGTTATAACAACTCAACCAACTGCACCTGTTCGTGCCGTAACAAACATACAAGACTCCTTTGAAATCCATCATGGTTCTTTACTTATTGCAACCTTTAATGTTACACTGGATTTCTTGCTTTCAGAAAGTCAATATAGATTATCTCTTATGTAGAAGATATCATCAGTAACTCGCAGAATAGTTTAAGTACCTAAGCATTTTAGTATAATTGTAATTGTAATGGACACTATATTATAAGCTGATAACAAGTAGTAGCTGCAGAATCAGAGGACACTTTACAGATGAAAATATACTGGAACAGGGGAAGACAGTTAGTGGCGGTGTGACGTCAGCTCCGTTAGCTCTAACCGTCAAATATGGCTCAGAACGAAGCAGGTTACCGTGTGACGTCATTGCTCTGATTTCTGCTGCCCGAGAGGAATGAAATTAGTGTGATGTGTTGGGGTTCCGACAGCGTAGGAAAGACAGGAGAAGTATCGTGTATTAATAATATATACAACTTACATCTTGGGTGCTGTAATATTAATGCTGACTG
Source organism: Mantis religiosa (assembly GCA_030765055.1). NCBI lineage: Eukaryota > Metazoa > Arthropoda > Insecta > Mantodea > Mantidae > Mantis > Mantis religiosa. The sequence continues at coordinate 135,176,808 of CM060957.1, forward strand.
CCTTAATTACACAATTGGGCACAGTTTATAAACAATTGCATTTTAGCTCTCTGCCATGAGAAAATACATAAAACTTCAGCTCGTAGTTTATCTGAAGGTCCGGCATGTTATAAAGTAAATAAAATAAAACATAAAGTAATTTTCTCTGCAAATTAGAGGAGACGCATTCGGAACAAAATTACCGGATATTTTCCGACACTTTCTGACTCGTTTTTCTTTAACTAGTTTATCAATGTCAGGACTTAATATCTGGGGAATTTGTAATCGAAGGCTGCACGTTAGCTTGGATCCGACAAGATATTTCGGGATTTGGATTTAGCTAATTTCATAACAGCAAACAATTGTTGGCATACATACGTCGAGCCAAAATATACAATGTCCATGCGGCAATTGAATACAACCTCGGAAATCTGGTTTGGGGGACATTCTTGTAAAAATCAGCCAACTCTTCCTTGTGTGTATATTTGTCCTTCAATAAATGGTCACACTGTGGCAGCGACATTGTCATCAAGTGCACCATACCTGACTGAACCCTCAAATTCTGTACTCAGCGTTATTTATAGGCAACTACACGACTCTTGCCTGACGTCACACGCACTGCAGGCCTCGCTTCCGGCTGAAATACGTCACAAATCTCGAAGCTGTCTTCCTCTTTACTCGAACATATCAGGACCATCTGTTTTAAATATATCTGTAAAGAAAACAAGAATTTTAGCATTTAAATGAAAGGAACGTGTTAGAAATAAGATTGTAATAAATGAGAAAACTATACAACAAATGGCAGCATTTAACTACTTGGGATCAGAAATAACCGGTGTACTACATAAGAAAGATGTTGACAGGAAACTTGCAATAAATAGAACCCTTATAAGGAAAACAATAAGAGAAACGCAAATTAAATTCTATAAGACAATGGTAGTTCCTATATTATTGTATTCAAGCGAAACATGGACACTGAACAGAAAACAGGAACTGAATCAGCAGGAATCTGATTTTTAAGATCAGTGGCTGTATAGTCTCTGTTAATCATAAAACAAATGAATAAATGAGAGAAACATTTAGCAGATTTAACTTTAAAGACAAGATTAAATAGAATAAAGAAAACTGAAGACTGCATATTGTAACGGTTGTTTTGGTTTAGGCCCTAAGAGTTGAAAAATGTTTAAATATATGATCTAAGAATCGATATGGACATGTTAAAATAAATAAGAAAGGAAATTGTTAAAATTCAGTAGGCCATGGGATGACGCAACATGTAAGGGTTTGTTAATGTTTTATGATTGGTAGCTTTAAAAATGAGATTATGTAATGTGTGACGTACACCAGTAAAAATTAAGTTTAATTGGTAGTGATGGCAACGAGAGAATAAAAAATCAATAATTTTGGTAGAACAGCTAGGACAGAAAAGGTCTTTTGATGGGAGAACGTTATAGTGAAAAGACGTAAATTCAGTAGGCGACGAAACCTTGTAAAAAAGTTAACACCAGTTATCTGTTAATTGTAATCAAGGTATACAATTATTGCCAAGTTTTATACGAAAAATTGTATAAATGATACAAATTAAATTGAATATCAGTTGCGACCACGTCTGGAAATTCAACAGTTTTCATAGCTCAGATTGAAGCAGAATCGGAGATTCTTTATATACATCGATACATCTGAATGCCCCCTAAAGATTCAAATCGGGAAGAAGTAGCAGCTCGTGGCTTCATCGTCAGCATCCAGGAGGGCTAAGTACAACCCACAACCCAAATCACAACGCGGGACGACGTCAGGTGAGAATAACCCCGTTCCACATGATCATCGCAAACTCCGAGAACGCCATCATCCCACTAGCACCATAAATGCCCGCTAAAATATAAAGAGGATAAACTAGGACAGATATCCTAGAATAGTAGCCGACTACGTTCCAACATGTTAAAGAAACAGGACAACCGAGAAAGAGATGGAGATATCCGTTGTTGGGGACAGAACGGAACCTAGGGTTCCAAACTTGAATAATGATTTTTAACACAGCCACTTTCTAGCTCAAGAAGTAACATAAATTTTACTTAAAAAAAAAACTATGAAAATCGTATAGTAGATACCACTTTTACAAAATAGCTTAAATTTGGGTTTTAAAACACACAGTCCAGGATGAACATAACATAGGACATGCACCAAACTTTGCCAATCAAACTTCTTTACATAGATATAGAATGTGCCTTAAAATTCAAAAAGCTCACGGATTCAAAAATCTTACGATAACTTTAATGCTTTATATTAATCCATACACATCTTCCTTTACTCTGTATTTTTGGCTTCATAAACTGATGAAGAGATAATTCCTGGCCTACTATAGGCTGTATGCCAATTTGCGATAAATTCCTCCTGTAAGTGTCAATGAAATCTTTGGGAAAATCCTCAAAATTTTAAATTTCTCCAATGCTTTATTTTAAACTATTAAAACGTAATGTTAATAATATTTTATTTTGAAGTCGAAAAAGTATTTCCGGCCCCTTACTATTACTGGCAAACCGTAAAGGCTGCCACGTGTGCACTCGTATACACACACGCGCGCACACACACACACACACACACACACACACACACACACACACACACACACACACACACACACACACACACACACACAGACACACACAGATTACTCCCGAAAAGTATCCGGACAAACCACTAAGAAAGTCCCATTCAACATTCATTCTGGTTAGTATAGAAACAATGCCAATTTGATTTAACCTTGAAAAAAAAAAACAGATATTTTAACTGATCAGAAAAGTTATTTACACAGCTTTCAGTTAGAAAACTTAATAAAATTGTACTTAAACATGTAGAATTGTGACCATGAGACCAGGGTGCTTTTGACCACGTATGTACTTCCTAACGTTTGCCCCCCCCCCCCCCCCAGGGATCTGCTGCGGTAGGTCCGGGATTGGCGATCCCGGGGTCCCGAGCCAAATCTCTCGATTGGGTACATCTGAGCGGTGAGAGAGCTAATATCATACACCCAAGCAAGTTCCACATCCGTGTTTGAACCTTATCTAAATAAAGTAAATTAAATTAAAGTCAAAGCGAAGCCAAACCAAAACCAGAGCGAGACCACAGCGGAGCCAGAACAAAGCCACAGCAAAGCCAAGACAAAGCCAGAGCAAAGCCAGAGCTAAGCTAAACCAAAGCCTAAGTGGAGCCAGAGCAAAGCCAGAAAGCGAGAACAAAGCCAGAGCAAAGCCAGAGCTAAGCTAAACCAAAGCCAAAGTGGAGCCAGAGCAAAGCCAAGGCAACGTCAGAGCAAAGCTAAAGCAAAACCAAAGCAAATCCAAAGCGGAACGAGACCGGAGCGGGGCCGGAGCTTACCCAGAGCCAAGCCAGAGTCAGGTTAAAGTGAATTCAGTGTGAAGTTAGAGTGAGGTTAGAGTTAAGCCGGAGCGGAGCCAAGCCAGAGCGAAGCCAGAGCGGGACCAGAAGGGGGGCCGGAACCTAGCCAGGGCCAAGCCAGAGCCAAATCAGAGTGAATTTAGAGTGAAGTTAATGTGAGGTTACAGTGAAGCCGGAGAGAAGCCAGAGCGAAGCCAGAGCGGGACCAGAAGGGGGGCCGGAACCTAGCCAGGGCCAAGCCAGAGCCAAATCAGAGTGAATTTAGAGTGAAGTTAATGTGAGGTTAGAGTGAAGCCGGAGAGAAGCCAGAGCTGAACCAGAGCGGAGCCAGAGCAAAGCCAAAGCCAAGCCAAAGCAAAGCCAAAGCAAAGCCAGAGCAGAGCTAGAGCAAAGCCAAAGCGGAGCCAGAGTAAAGCCAAAGCAAAGTTAAAGTTAAGGTAAAGTAATGTAAAATACACTTTCTGAAAGGGCGTTGATGACCATGGAGTTGAGCGCCCTTAAATATAAATCATCGCCATCATTATCACCATCATATCCTAACGTTTGTGTGACTGGCAGAGTGAACAGTGGGCCGCTCTTGTAGCAGTCGTCTTTGTGCAGTGGAGTGAGAATACCAGTTATGCAGCATAATAACGGCAAACAGAAGAACGAATTAGACGTGCAGAAACGAGCTGCAGTCGTACACTCAGAAGGGTATACTATCAGACTAAGAAGTAAATAAGAGAGCGTTCCTAGGTCTACAGTGTATGATACTGTTCGGAGACAGGAAGAAACCTAAGTGGAACAGAATGAAAGCAGTTCCTGAAATTCAAGTGGAGTTGGATGTAATCCCTGTGAACTATGAAACTGTTCGATTTCGCGTTCAACGAAGTATGACTACATGATCGCGTCCCTGCCAAAAATAAAATTACTTTTGCTCCTTGAAAGTAAGAAAAAAGGTATATTATGGCAAAATAACATGTAAAGTATGGATTAAGGGAATATACACCTGTTTTGTTAACTGATGAGTCTCCGCTTGAACTCTTTAGTAACAAACGTCGTCACCTTGTAACGCATTCCAAAGGACAGACATTGCAGCCCCAATGTGTAGTGCCAACCGTCAAACATGGAGGCGGGAGTATGATGGTTTGGGTTGTTTTGACAATTATTCTGTAGGAAACTTAGTGCCAATCACATTAGAAAAGATTGATACCAGCGGATTTTGTAAACAGGCAGAGGATATATCATGCAACGGATTATGACTCTAAACATTATTCCAAGCTATGTCGTAAATATCTAGGAAAGATGGACTCCAAAAAGGAACTAACAAATATGCTTTGTCCCTCGCAGTCATCTCACTTCAATTCTATTGAGTTAGAGTAGGATGAGTTGGATCGAGCAATTAGGACCAAGGGAGCGAGCAATTAAAATGAGCTTCTGGAGATTTTACAACAGGAAAGGGCAAAAGTGAATGCTGATTACATGCAACAACTTTTGGGAAAAAGTCATGTGTGTGCACAACGGAGAATATTTTGAGGAATCGCAAGTGTGGAAAATAACAGTTGTATAGCTTTGCAGGAAAATATTTTGTTATAAATTTGTGTGTAATCATGTAAATGTGCCAAACGTTTAAATAAATTACTTTTCAAGTATTTGTTATGCTTAGTTATGTAATATCTAATTAAATCCTGTGTTTCCTGTGGAAACTTTTAAGTGGTAGTGTATTATATACAAAATCCTATGCGATCATACTGTGTGCTTAATGAACCTAATCTGAGTTTAGTATTTTAAGTACAAACGCTGATAGGGTCCTTATGTGGAAGTAATAGCAAATATAGTGTTTCTATTTTGGAAGAGGGAGATGACAAAATTCCTCATCTGCTACAGAATGCAATTCTACGGCGAAGACACACCGTGGTTGCATTTTATCTTTGTACACTTGGGAACATAAAATGGAAATAACACTACAGCAGACCCCACATGCCGATTCCACACCATAGGCAAAGCACGGAAACACTCTTGCTATTTCAGAGAAGGCGCTGAAAATATTTCTCATTTGCAAAGTATTTGAACCATGACTCAAGAAATAGGCATTAACAAAGAAATGAAGTCTAAACTAAATATCGTTAACATTCCGCAGCCTATGTAGCGCGCGCGCTTGGACGCAATTGGCGGCCGCCGAGCGATATACGGTTGAATAAACTTGCGGCATCCTAACTCATACACTTGCCAGCAATAGCAGTTCATTCTAACGTTGTTTACTGTACTGTACAGTGATAACAGTCATACGACGAAGCGAGTAGGCCTACGGGAAGGTATACCTAAAACTGAGATGTCCACGGAGGTTATCGCAGATAACCCGGGACGTTTAGGAAGATAACTCGAAAGGAAGCACTGTAATCTTGGCTGTTTATCAGAGGGCAGAAAAAGTGGACAACATGTCACAAAAATAGGTACATCATTGAAGGCACAAAATGTGCTGCGCTAAGGAGCAGAACAAAATTGACTTATTTAATTCTGATTTATTTCTCAACTTGTGCACCAAAACAGAAGTTTGAATAACCTTTTGGATATCCTCTGCGTTTTATGAGCTCTCTCAAACGATTGGGCATGCTCCTGACAAAGTTAGCAGTATATGTAACTGAAATTTCGGTCCACTCCTCACGGAGTCTCCTTTTCAAATGCTCTTTTGAAGCTATTGGATGACTGTGAATTTTAGTATTCAATGGGTCCCATGAATTCTCAACTGGATTAAAGTCCGGTAATTGAGGAGGTGGATGAAGGAAATGTGGTCAGTTATGGAGTAACCATTCCTGCACATCCCTAGGTTTATGTTTGGGGTCATTATCTTCATAGAACTTCCAGCCCTGATCCTAGTTTTCTCTGTACACCTGTGTAGACTCTCCTTCAGAGGTTTAATTATTTTATTTTATCCATTTTTCCTTCAGTAATAACCAATTCTACCACTCCAGATGCCGTCATACAACTCCAAACTATCACACTCCAACCACCATGTTTTACAGTAGGTTGAAGATTAGTTTCTTCCAGTTCCGTATTAGGCTTCCTCCAGACCATTGTTCTTCAATCTGATCCGAAAACGTTAAATTTGGTTTCATCTGCAAAAAGAACATCCTCCCACCAGTTTTCTTCTTTATAAATGAGCGTCTTTGCAAATGTCAGCCTTTTCTTTTTATTCCTTTGACTTACATAATGCTTCTTCCTGCGCACATGACCATCCTGTCTTTTCAATACATTCCTCATCGGTTTGGGACTAATTTTCTTGGCATTAGCATAGGCTACCTGACCACACAGTTTAGAATTTTTCTTCATACTCCTAACAATATTTGTTTTCTCTCGGTCAGTAATTTCTTTTGGACGACGAGTTTGAGGTAACAAGTCGATTCTGTCCTCATTTAAGTATCTGCTAATTTTATTTTCAATTTACCCTTTTCATTTGTAACATATCAGCAATCATTCTGTAACTCTTCCCTTTTTCATAATGGAAGATGACGACTTGCCTTTCCTCAAACGACGTATTCTTAACTCTACCCCCCAATTCGTGTAACTGAACTGTTTATTTTGATTATATAGATAAATGTTTACTACCCATAGCTAGACCTGTTGTGCCTCCTCCCAATTAACACGTGAAATGTTTAATGGGACGTGCAATAAGAGGTGTCCCAATATTTATTTATTTTGCACAGAAATATGCAATGTTCTATGTTTTTAAATTTCTGATACCTAAAGATATAAGAAAATAAATTTTATTTTCTATTTTTATTGTTTGTAAATAGTTTATGAGGTGTTATAAATTATTTGTGTCGTTTCCGATTGTACATTGTGATGTTACTGAGTAAAGAACTTAGAATTTCAATCTGTCCCAATATTATTTTTTATCTTTTACTTTTACTCATTCTAGTGTACTGTATCTGTTTACTGTGGGATGTATGTATGACGATGTTTTAAGTACTTAATCCCCCTATTACTAAGTTTAGAATATATCCCGAGCCTCTAAGAACCCCCAGTCAGAGAGGACAATCTAGGTAAGATTTGCAACACAGGTTTCCAATTCAGGTGTCGTTACTGGTACTTATTCCAGCATGAACAGCCTTTGTTAAGCTTTCGTCGAACGTGTTAGCCTGAATTTATGCACAGTTTTATTGTAATCATCTATCCTAACAAATGTACAATTTATACTTTCCCAGAAATATTTAAACGCACCAAGTAAGCTGTTAGAGAAAAAGTAACAGACGTAGCCACCAGTTACTACACAAGAACAAATTGATACGACATAGCTAGGGTTTGTGAAAAATTTTTATAAACTGGCTCACATTTAAAGGTGATTTTGATGGCAAAATGATTGCCCGGCTGCTGTATATCCAGATATACGAGTATATTCTAAAAAAAAATCGGCTGCAGAATTTCCACTGTTCAAAAGAGTGTTGAGTTTCAACAGACCATTTATAAGGAAAGGTATTTGTAAGAAATGTTGTTTCACATCATTAAAATTATATGGGATAGGCCTTCGTGAGGGTCATTAACGTTTTGTATAGCTTTCCACGAGAGCGAAAAACTGCCAGTTGCATCGCTCGGCAGAAATCCGTAATATCGACCAATACGTCCTGCAAAGAGCTCTGAAAGAGATCATTATCACCACCATCATAATTTATTATTAATTTGCACAAAGATTATACAAACATCTGTTATAATTATAATACAAGATGGTCCTTACCTGGTCTACATTCATATTTATTCCCTTAACCGATAAAACATTCGCAAGTTTGCCACCTAAGCATATCTTGTTTCTGATTTTTTAACGCAAACTTCAGTCTCTTAAAACTATTACTGGATAGGCAAATTTAAGCCAAGTGAGGTATACAGAAATTATCACAAATGGATTTCACAGAAGCGTGAAAACTGCAGTATACATTAACCCTATATGAGTGGTTACATTAATGCCCATCACATGGGACGAGTTTGACGGTAACTTTTTACGTGACGTCACAGATGCATTCACTGAAGCACGCTAAACAACAGTGAAGGCAAATGGGAGCGAAAACTGTTGGAGAGGGATAAATGGGGGGACAGACATCAACACAACTGTGCGCGTGATAACCTCTTGATGGTATCACTAAACTCAACCCACAATTCATATAGGACTCGGTAAATCCAGAAAAAACAACAACACTAAAGCTCATTTGTTGTCAGAATGGTGCTTTTAAAACTGCTGTATTAATGGGGATTGTTCTTTAGCCATTTGTGCTGGAAACATGCGGCAAACGTCAATATCTCCCTAATATAATTTCATTTTATATAGTAATCCTTCAACGCTAATATAAAACAGAGATATATTTAAATTTATTAAAGGAATAATTTAAAAAAACATAAAATTTGAATAAACTTATTATTAAAGGTCGGAGGCATGTGTTTTTTTCCATAGGTATTATGCCCATGAACTTTGCTGTTCTCCCTCGCGCATATAAACAACTGCATAAAAGGTACAGCCAGCAGAAACAATACAGTCGCGCTATACTACACCTTATCTTTGCGTCTGCATACATTTGCAAGGCATTACTTCATTAAAGTTGGTTGTAAATGAATTTGCAGCGCTGACATGTATCCCTCCGCGAGCTGCTGCCTTCCCATTTACTCTGATTAGCTAATCCCCCAGATTTTCACTTTAAGATTAAACTACAAACTAATAATCCAAGTAACAAGGTAAAAAGGAAAAATATTGTGACTTTGCGGGTTAGTAAAATTAAAAGTCAAGTTTGCAGAATTTCAAAATGTTCTTTATTTCCGTAGAAAGACAGTTTGTACACCCTTGGCAGCAGAATGACGTAACCTACACCAACATAATCTCTCGTGTCATCTGCACACGTAAATAAACAAAAGAGTTCACTTTCAAATCACAGCTGCTATTGGTTACCTTTAAATTTTTTAATTTTAAAAAGAGAATATGTTTTAATTTGCTTTTAATTTACTTAATTAGTTTAAATTAAAATTATGATTTCTGGTAAAAAATAATTTAAAGATAAAGGCAGAAATATTTTTCGGCTAAATAGGATTTTTCCCAAAATGAATAGCAATTCACAATGTTACAATCTGACAACTAGCCGCGGCTTCCTTTTATACCTCAAGTCATTGCTCTAGAAATTAGTGGAATGATTTGTAACGATCAAGAAAGCGAACCTTCCAGTCAATTTATCTGTCTCTTTCTTTCTCTGTTTCCGCAAGCTTTTATCTCCACGTTGCACTATCTGTCTCTTTGCGCGCGCCGGCCGCGCCCGTCGCAACAATGCAATCGGTGACAATATAATTCTTTTGATGTAACATTTCTTACTTTTCATTTTAATTGTCTTATTTAAAGTGATTTAACTCCAGGACTAAGCGAATTATAAAATATAATTAAATTGGGTTAACATTAATTAAGAAGTGATACAACAGAAATTTTATAACAGCTTAGCAATGAATTTTGAGTTATATGATACAGTACGAAGTGAGAATAGAACAAATAATGCTACCAAGATATAATACAATGAGAGCTCTACCATCCTTCAAGTATTTACTTACTACTTCTCTCTTGTTTGTTCTACAGAAATCCTCTCTTCTGTGAAGTTCTCACGCCTGGTTCATAAAAATGTACAATTGTGTCCTTCTGACAATCACTTCTTCATTTCCTTCCATTTCATTGGCAATGGATCAACTCCCTTTGGTAGAGTTCTTCTTTTATTTTATTGCGCTTCATATTTGTCTTACACAAGTTATTTATAGTATTGTTTATTGGTTTTTCCTAAATAACTTCTTCAAATTCTATTTAGATTAGCATTGTGACTTTTCATTATATTTCACAATTACTTTGATGTGACTCTATACCATTATTTGACTTTCATTTATAAATGTTCTGGCCTTGAAATTAAGTTGTTCCTAATGATTCCCAGCTCACGCTCTATATAAAAATGCAACGATATCCTGAAGATGTAATTTTTCTATAATATTAATTATATATACTGTTACGTTAAGTAGTGTAACTTCGGCGACTTCATCATAATGTTACAATCTGCTTTGTAACTAGGGAATTAGCTGATTGGATGAGAGTGAGATGGTAGAACAAAATGGTAGAACAAAACGTCTTGAAGAGACTTAGGAATGAAATGGTGACAATTACATAAACAAAATCCCATGCGGGTCTACCTTTAGGAGTTGAATGTGTTGGTTGAGGATGCGTATAGATGAGCCTCCCCTAGTTGGCGGTATGGCAAGCTTGATCAAGAGTGACCCCAAGAATGATCCGAAATTAGAACAGCTGCGACTGCCGAAATAAACCAAATATGGCCAATCCAACGCCACAAGCTTCATAAGCATTTCCGAGACAAACGTAAGCGGTCCCATCCTTCTTAGCAGATTTTGGCTGACACAGAATGCGAGTCAGCATCCGGCCACCTGCCGTGATCGACATGAGCAAACGGAAGTTGATATCATGCGAAATCTCGCATTACCCTCTTCTCACGGGTCAGCGAAATGAGGAAATTTATATACCTCAGAAGAAGTAACAAGAGAATCAAGAAAGTGGGGAAAAGCATGAAACAATAAACTTCTAAAATGTGATATATTTCCAAGTATATCTCAACCATCCACGGGACAATACTAACCCCGGGAAGTAGGTTCCGCGGTGATGTTTGGACCTCTCAATCATGTAGTTCCAGCTTCAAATCCCTCATTCACCGATTCTGACCGTGGGATTTTCTTGGATTTCACTGATCTTTGATGCTCTGATTCTTGGATTTCTCTAGTAGTGCTGCAGCAGTTTCTGTTCTGCAACAAATTTCGATCTTTTAGTTTCCTTTCAGCCTGTTTTCTTCTCATGTTTCAGGTTGCTATTTGAGGTTACGCAATGGTAGGCAGTGCTTATAAAGGAGTTATTTGCTCCAAAGCAGCAGTATCTATTTGTATCGGTAGGTCATCGCCAACAATTGGCAGTTCTGTCACTGGGTCGGGTCTTTGAGCTGGAGTTGTTAGGAGCGCCTATTGTGGCCTTGTACCTGTAGACTACTGAAATTCTTTCACTTCATCCTGTTAACAGCCCGGTGTATGTCGGTATGTACACGGTTCCCTCAAGGTCTAAACCTTATTTATATACTTGGTTGCTTTTTAATTTAGTGAAAACAGTGGTCTGACGTCAGCTAAGCATAGAAAGTACAAGAACAATTCGGAAATTAAATTCCTCTGTCATGTAGCGCATGGCTATAGAGCAATTAAGTGCGCATCCAGCTGCACTAGGTAAAACATCGTACTGCTATGCGTTCACTCACTATAACCAAATTTGTGACGTGCTAGAGAGTCCATCCAAAAGCCTGGTGTGTTGTGCTATGACATTTCTTTAAGAAACTTAAGGCAATTCTGGATCAGCCATAAAAAACAAATATTGCGGTATACTAAGTTCCTAAGTTGTGTTTTCGTATGACAACGCTTGACCTTACAGTACTCGAAAAACTAGGGAGTTAGAGCCCATAGTGGTCAGCTATTTTCATTTATTCAAACTACTTTTAAATTTTTATAACTTTTAAATAAATCTTATAAGATCTTACAACTAGCCATTTTCTATTTGTTCGGGGTGTTGGAAGTAGAGAGTGTACTTCTGCAGCAAGTTTAATAACTAAAACATATCCCTAGCTTTCATTTAACGTCAAATTAAAATATAAACACACAGACGTTGTATTTAAATAATTTCTATGTATATAACATTAATAGAACCCGAACCGCTCTTGACCAGTGGTTTCATGGACTGTTTCATAATATTTTACGATCTGGTAGAATTCTTGTAGATGTCTCGGCACTCTGGAGCAATGAGTCTTACCTCTGGTCGTAATATCGAAGTGAAAGCAAATCTATGTTGCAATTATAGGAAAATAAACATCTCTTCTCCTTCAAATATTGTGGGACTTATTCCACGAACCCATTAATAAATTCTGTTACAATTCTAAATACCGTAGATTCTATCCTTTCACAAATTATCGATGAAATTCAAGTTTCTGGCACACGCCACAAGTGCAATACAATTGCATTTACAAATAAAACGTTTTTTCTGCACACTTGCAGAGCGACACCAAAAAATACGTCTTACTGGACGTTCCTTTGCAGAACGACGCCGAGCTATCTGAATATTCTGGATTCTCTGCACACGATGTTTCTACAACAACTAAATTACTTCTATTTTATTGGTCCACGTCACCACATTTCAGAATTTAATTATTTTAATTGGTAATACCAACACTATTATGCAAGTTGTGTCATTCTGTGTCCTACTCAATTTCACATTTCCTATTTTGTACACATCACTTTTTCGAACAATTCTTTAAATATTTGAAAAATATGAAATAACCGTCACAAATATATGGGTTTTTTTATTTTTTGATCCACCAAACTAGTATGAATGACGTATCTCCCTCTCGGCGTTATACCCTTTCTCTTGGACAATTCTCTCACATTCCACTATTTAATCTGGACAGGGCTTAAAAAGATAAGGGATAGAGGATATTAAAATACGAAAGGGCCGGTTTGTTCATAGATACACAAAAGCCTTAAGATGCAAAATATGTTGGAGTACTATTCATATTTTGCTGCAGAAATATACATTTTTGTCACTTTTTTGGTCTTTAGGTCTCGGAAGATGAAGCTAGATTTTTTAATAATAATAATAATAATAATAATAATAATAATAATAATAATAATAATAATAATAATAATAATAATAATAATAATAATAATAATAATAATAATAATAATAATAATAATAATAATAATAATAATAATAATAATAATAATAATAATAATAATAATAATAATAATAATAATAATAATAATAATAATAATAATAATAATAATAATAATAATAATAATAATAATAATAATAATAATAATAATAATAATAATAATAATAATAATAATAATAATAATAATAATAATAATAACAATAATAATAACAATAATAATAACAATAATAATAACAATAATAATAACAATAATAATAACAATAATAACAACAATAATAACAACAATAATAACAACAATAATAACAACAATAATAACAACAATAATAACAACAATAATAACAACAATAATAACAACAATAATAACAACAATAATAACAACAATAATAACAACAATAATAACAATAATAACAATAATAACAATAATAACAATAATAACAATAATAACAATAATAACAATAATAACAATAATAACAATAATAATAATAATAATAATAATAATAATAATAATAATAATAATAATAATAATAATAATAATAATAATAATAATAATAATAATAATAATAATAATAATAATAATAATAATAATAATAATAATAATAATAATAATAATAATAATAATAATAATAATAATAATAATAATAATAATAATAATAATAATAATAATAATAATAATAATAATAATAATAATAATAATAATAATAATAATAATAATAATAATAATAATAATAATAATAATAATAATAATAATAATAATAATAATAATTATATATATATTTCTTTTCCCTATTTAACCCTTTATATATTATTTCCGTTTATTTTAATATGTATCTTTAGTTTTATACATATACACGATACACAAACACTCATGCCCACGGCGGGACTCGAACACGTGACTCTCTACGCAATGGAACGCTAGAGACATACGCTCTAACGACCGTGGCTACGAGGGTCGGCAAATTTGAACTGTAATTGAAATTTATTAGGACGTATTACTGCTCATGAACTGTAAAACAAAATTAGTGATGCTGTGTTGTAACACATGATGAATTCACTGCTCATGAACTGTAAAACAAAATTAGTGGTGCTGTGTTGTAACACATGATGAATTCACTTCAAAGCGTGCTCAAAATGGCCTCTATTTACTGCCAAACATTGTCGAAATCTGTTTTTGAAATTAATGTTTCAAGCAATACTGTTCAACTGATCAGCTGCATTTCTTGTCCAATTGTTCGCTTTAACCCTTCAAGAACCCTTGGTGGGTCCTTGTAAACTCCCACTTCAAATATCCCCACATGAAAAAGTCTAAGGGGCTCAGATCTGGAGATTATGCCGGCCATTCAATACTTCCTCTTCTGCCAATCCATCTTCTTCGAAATTCGTAAATTAGATAATTCATCGACTGCCTTCAATAATGTGCTGGCGAGTAGATAAATGTGGGTTTTCTTCCAATGATAATAAAACATTAAGAGCTTTATCACCATCTGTAACTCGTTTTGGCCTTCCGGACTTTGCCTTATTTTTAACACTGCCAGTTTCGTTGATTTCTTCAAATGTTTGCTGACCACAGAATTAGTAATCCTTCGTTCTGGATACATTTCATTAAACAAGACACAAACTCCTTCTTGGGTCCTCCTGTCACAATATTCGATCATCATAAGTATTTCAATTTGTTTTCTTTTTGCAAGTTGTGCCATGAGTAATTACTTTCAGGAGAGTATTGCAATGAAGTAAACATTGTTGTCCTTATTAGCTTACCTTTTGTCTGTATTTGTTCAATCCAGAGCCACATACTGAACTAGCGTACTGTATTGTTTAATTCAAAACTTATACAATTTGAAGTAATGATGCGTTTGACTTTGCTCAGTACATATGCAGTAAGGTCCTAATAAATTTAAATTGTGGTTTGAAAGGATATTTGTATGTAGTTCTGAGACTTGAGGACTGGAAGAGTGAAGTTAAAAGAAATGTCATTTGACAGAAAATGGTCACACTCTTTATTTGTAATTATGATAATGCGAGAGCATGTTGATATCTTACAGCTTTTATGAAAAATATCACTTCATAGAGTAGCATTTTTCCGTACTTTTTACTCACCTGGTAAATATACAGTTATCATTTTCGAAATTGGCGTTGTTCCATATAAGTAGCTTATTCTTATTCAAGCCGAGGAAGTGTCACAGGATGTGTAATTCTTCTAGTGCTTTTGGGTAAAGCAGAGAAAGTGATGTGTTTTCGAATGAGTTAAATTTAAAACACATGTGAAAATATAAAAGGATGGAGAGAGTCCTGTATCTGATTACAGGTTAGCATATTTTGTTTCCATAAAGTATATACTCCAACGAGGTTTTTCTAGGCTATCGCCTAGGTTTGGAAGACAGACATATCTCCTGCACTCAGATGGTTAAGGTTTCTAACACCGTCTTTGAAGTAGACGAAAACTACATGTTGAAAAGGTGCCAGAGGAAAACTTAAAAGGACGCCGGATGACGCTCCAAGGATATAGCACACCCTTGAGATAAAGGGAGAAGACAGAATAAAGGATATCGAAAAAGCTGCCAAGAAACAATGGGAAAGACTAAGCCTTCGATTCATAATCGATGGACTTAGAAGGCCCACAACATCGAATTCCAAGAGGAACAACCAAACGTAGAAAAACAAAAGGTAGCAGTGTGATAAACGTAGGGGAAAAGAAGCAGCAGATTGCGGTAAAGAAAAGCCGCAGATGCGATCTGCAGAAGCACCAACCTCAAGGTTTCTAAATTAAAAGCCGTGAAGTCGTAATGAAATACGACGTCAGGGAATTGCTTTTAAAATCAACTTGCTATGGAATCCTGGGGCTAATACAGCAAATGAATTTCTCCGTGTAAAAGGGGCTTCTGTCGCAAACGTAAAAGTTAAAGTTAAAGGTAAATGTAAAGGTGACTTCCTAAATCTTTAGACGTACAGAGCGTTACAGAAATTGCTTGTCCTGCACTGAGCTGTATTTAGCCGTTCCTCTCCTTGTGCCGTGCCGCAACGCGGTCTTAGTATAGGTTATAATTCTGTGAGACCATGCATTTCATTGCTATAGTTCGTTAATGCTGTAATAATAACAAAAAGTTGTTTAGTAATTAAACTCACAGAATCTTTATATACGATCCTAAGTAACAAAAACTCCTTTAGAGACGTGACGGCAATCTACAAGCACATTCTTATGTTAACTGAGAAACCATTCGTAATGTTGTGAAAATATTTCGTTACGTGGGATCTATTCTTAAGATGCCGAAAAAGAGCGTCGTATTTCAAGGGGTAAAACTATGACTTCGGGGGAAAGTCAGAGCCAAATTCAAAGAAATATTTGAGATATCTTGAGAAAAATTCTATCATAAGTTAACAGTCAAAACTTAACATAACTACACTTAGACCAAGAATTACAACCATACGATGAAGTTGTAGAGTGAATTTCTATATTTTGGTATCAGGCATAGCATGGATGAGAGTAGGAATAATCTGTCTAAAAGAGTTGAGAAGTAATGAGGTAAGGATATGTGAATTTTGTGAAGATGAAGAGAGCACTGTTCATTACCTGGTAGAATGTAAGGAGTTAACAAATTACAGGAGAAAAATATGGGATAATAAATGGACAGTGTGAGCAAAGAGGTTGTGGCATTACACATGTTAATGAGGATGGGTGAAAAGAAAAATAGATGTATAGGAAAATTCCTATATAGGTTAAGAGAAAAGTGGATTGGGTAAAAGCAACGAAAGTCAATAAGAAATGACATCAAACTGCTCAGGAAAACCTAAGGCTTATGGCCAGGGGATCGAGTCAGCGAGTAAATCTTAGGGTCATCAATTTCATGTAACTGTACAAATAAATATCAATATCAATATTTTGGTGTCGGATAATTTTAGTTGCACTATTGATCATTTTTTAACCAAAGGTAAATTGTTTTATTTGCATGCACATGAAGAATAAATGAGCGTTGTTGCAAATTTTACTAAAAGGTGTGAGAGAAATGTGGTGGCACTATGACAAAACCCTTAACCTATCTGTGTCGAATGTTTGTGCCTAATATTTTAATATTTTCATGAAGAAATAGATGTCTTAAATATAATGGGTTATGAATACCCGAATCCACCGGCAAATAGCGCGCTTTACGCTGTCAAGAAAATTCCTGTTAGGCCGGCAAAGCGTCTAAATGAAGGTTCTATATAGGCATGAGGCAAAGTGATCTAATTTTAAAGAATTTCACCTTAAACGAAAAGTTGTGTAGTCTGTCGTCACAAATACATGTAAAATGGGATGTTCAAAATTTATCTCCAGAAGATCTGAAGCTGAATTACTTATTTTGACCATCTCACGAACAAAACGATAAAAAATGACATATTCATAAAACATATATCTACAATACTCGTGCGTTTACAAACAGCATGTAGTAGATGAATACCGAAATTAAAATGGCTTGTCGGTTAACGCAGTTGGCGAAACTAATATAACAATTTTATTGCTATCTGTATGATAAAAAGTAGAATGAGAAAGCTGAATTGTTCCAAATTCACAGTAATTTGTCACAAATTGGTGATTTCATACGTGAGAAATAACGGTCCCGAATAGATTTGTGGGATTATTAATCCTTAGATGCGTTTGAATCGCCGACTCACATATTTATTTTTAAATAACTTACATGGTTATGAAAGATAGAACCAGACTGAAAAATTCAATGCCATAGCCGGGATTTGAACCACGGGTCTTCTGTTTCCGTTCAGCCGCTCTAAACCATTGAGCTACTATGGCCAACGTGCCAACACGACATTAAATTCCCCAACTGACTGGTGTTTTTTTTCCGGTAAACCACTAGGAGTTCTGATAAACACATGAGACAACTGATGGATAGAGTCAACATGAAAAAATCACTGCCATAGCCGGGATTTGAACCACGGATCTTCTGGTTTCCGTCCAGCCGCACTACCATTGTGCTACTATGGCCAACGTGCCGACATGACATTAAATTCTCCATTTGACTCGTATATTTCCCCGGTAGACCACTAGGGGCTCTCGCATCCGAGATACACCGTTCGTGGCGACTTACTATTGTAAGTACTTAAGTCCCAGGCTTCATCATTTAACTCTTATTATTTTAGTTAATTGATGGAAATTAATCATTTCTCCACACTAGCCGTATATAGGCTAAGATATTTGATGGATAGAGTCAACATGAAAAATTCACTGCCATAGCCGGGATTTGAACCACGGATCTTCTGGTTTCCGTCCAGCCGCACTACCATTGTGCTACTATGGCCAACGTGCCGACATGACATTAAATTCTCCATTTGACTCGTATATTTCCCCGGTAGACCACTAGGGGCTCTCGCATCCGAGATACACCGTTCGTGGCGACTTACTATTGTAAGTACTTAAGTCCCAGGCTTCATCATTTAACTCTTATTATTTTAGTTAATTGATGGAAATTAATCATTTCTCCACACTAGCCGTATATAGGCTAAGATATTTGATGGATAGAGTCAACATGAAAAATTCACTGCCATAGCCGGGATTTGAACCACGGATCTTCTGGTTTCCGTCCAGCCGCACTACCATTGTGCTACTATGGCCAACGTGCCGACATGACATTAAATTCTCCATTTGACTCGTATATTTCCCCGGTAGACCACTAGGGGCTCTCGCATCCGAGATACACCGTTCGTGGCGACTTACTATTGTAAGTACTTAAGTCCCAGGCTTCATCATTTAACTCTTATTATTTTAGTTAATTGATGGAAATTAATCATTTCTCCACACTAGCCGTATATAGGCTAAGATATTTGATGGATAGAGTCAACATGAAAAATTCACTGCCATAGCCGGGATTTGAACCACGGATCTTCTGGTTTCCGTCCAGCCGCACTACCATTGTGCTACTATGGCCAACGTGCCGACATGACATTAAATTCTCCATTTGACTCGTATATTTCCCCGGTAGACCACTAGGGGCTCTCGCATCCGAGATACACCGTTCGTGGCGACTTACTATTGTAAGTACTTAAGTCCCAGGCTTCATCATTTAACTCTTATTATTTTAGTTAATTGATGGAAATTAATCATTTCTCCACACTAGCCGTATATAGGCTAAGATATTTGATGGATAGAGTCAACATGAAAAATTCACTGCCATAGCCGGGATTTGAACCACGGATCTTCTGGTTTCCGTCCAGCCGCACTACCATTGTGCTACTATGGCCAACGTGCCGACATGACATTAAATTCTCCATTTGACTCGTATATTTCCCCGGTAGAAATGATTAATTTCCATCAATTAACTAAAACATGAGACAACTACTACTCTCCTACTGTCCTTCCTACTTTTGCGTTTATTTGAAAAGAAATTTGTTGGTAGAAGTGGTAATCCGCTTGAAGCGAGCCCGACGTGTCATGTGCTACTGTTTATCATCAGTTTGCATCCTGTGTAAAAACGTAATTCTTTATGAGATCAGTTATTATTTTCTGATAGGTGAAGTGTTTAAATTTTCATATTTAAGGGATTTACAATGAAATCAACACACGAGGTGAAGTGTTTAAATTTTCATATTTAAGGGATTTACAATGAAATCAACACACGACTTCGTGTGTTCCTTTCTCCAAACACCCTTTTCTTTATGGAATAATGATGGCAAACGCGACGTAGTAAATGTCGGTAGTCCGACACCAGAACTATGTTTAGAGAAACTTTGTGGCGGAGCATCTTCAAAATACGCCAGGACATTTAAGACTCGTTGGTATGAGGAACATGATTTTGTCGGATAGAAGGAGCTGAGAAAAAAACACTAACAAAATTGCAGATGCCCTTCGGGAAAGCTCACTACAACGACCTTTTCATACAATAACCCATTGGGGAAGTAGACAAATGGCATTTCGTGTACATAATGAAAGAGAGGACAAAGGTAATTTTAAGGAACTTTTGGATTCAAATACAGAGGGAAGCCCTATCGAAATTCAAAACTACTATTCCAGTATAAAATCCGTTTTTGCGGTGCTGATATTGTGAGTTTAGGTTAGCCAATTTTCCGAGTGACCTAATCAATTCGTCCAGACCCGCGCCTGCCTTAGCTTTTGTTTTACAAACTTTTGTAACAGATGACGAGTTGAATGTCCATGGCAGCTCTGCTTAGAAGCTGAATCATATTTTTCCATAACCATACCGTCTAAAATAATTGAAGTTTCTATTATTCTCAATTAAAACGAATTTCCCTTTGCCTAGAATATCCTGTGTTTTTATTTCTCTAGATGAGGCATATTCAAATGTATTCCGTGGAGAGCAACTGCTGACTTCTTTTATCTATATCATAAGATTTTTAAACGTTTTTCTTGTATATTCGAATTTGTTTGTTCAAAAAACTACTGTGATATTTTACTATGCATCTGCTTATCATATGGATTATTATGGTGCATAAACATTTAGAAAATCAACAAAACAATGACAGTAATAACATTTACAATAATAACATTATACACCATTTGAGAATGATTTAGTGGTGGACAACACGGCTCTGGGGCGGGTTTTCTCCGGGATCTCCGGCTTCCCCCGCCATCTCATTCCACCGGTGCTCCATCTTCATCTCATGTATCATCAGTGTCATCGGCTGCAAACCGTACGTAGTAAAAGCGGGCGTTAAAACACTACACATTTAATTTCATTTACCTCTGACCACCTTTGGGAATAAGGTAAGCAAATAATCGTATTATACCAGACATAAGATAAAAGTGTGACGTTAGGAGAGGGTAAAGCTACACATTTCACTGACAAACTAAATTACCCTTTGTTAAACAGGGCTGTTTATTTCTGCACCTATGTGTACAACTGCTTCTTTCTATTCTGTATAATAACATGTGTAAAGTTATGTCAGCATATTAGAGGACTGTTAGTTTAAAATTTGTAGATGAATAATTTTTTTCTTTGAAGATGAATAAATATTATGCCGTGCAAAAAAAAAAAAAAAAATGACGTCCTAAGTTCGCAACAAATGCGTGTATTAAGGTCCCTCAACAGAAAAAAGTGCTTTTAGAATGAGGGTTTGTATGTGTTCGATTATTTGTATGTGATTGCTTCTGTAAGCGTGTTTGTGTGTGTGTGTGTGTGTGTGTGTGTGTGTGTGTGTGTGTGTGTGTGTGTGTGTGTGTGTGTGTGTGAGAACAGCAAACCCGAAACACTTAATTTTGTGTAAACCATCAAAATGGCAAATTCCGAAGTTGCGACACGAGGGTTGTGAATAAAATTAAGATATTAGTATTGCATTTTCTGCGAATATCCTATGAGGCCATCTTCGTCCTCAAATAATTTTGCGTGAATGGACAACTATAACAAATATAAACAGAGACCTGGTTAAAATACATCATTTAAGTATATATTTCCACGAAATTTTTATTGGTTGGTATTGTAAAACATTCCTACATTTTTTAAATGCTGGTGCTAAATTAATTTATTTCCACTTAAATTATACTTGCGACTTTGTGGGTTCGTAGAATTTGAAGTCCAATTTGCCGAAATTCTAAATGTTCTTTATTTCGTAGAGATGCACTGTTCAGTTCTCACGTAACAACATTATATCACATCACAACACAATCTTCCAAGGTCGTCGACAATAACAGCGTCCAGTTCAGCTCTCTTTACAACAGCACTCTTGTTACGTAACTGTCTTTACAACAGCAACACTCTCAGCTGTTCTCTGCTCATTCAGTCTGCTTACAACTCGTCCGGCTGGCGTGTCACAATCGCTTATATATCTCCTGATAATTTCTGGATCATTCTAAAATAAACCAGAAACCAAATTATCTCTATCAGTCCAGAGGTAACTAGAAATTTCCATTTATCTCAGATTGTTTGTTTCGGCAGACCTTTATCTGCATGTTATCTTGTCTACCGGTTCTTGGTTTTCACATTGCCCGCCTATCAGTTCCTTTTGTGTAAACAAGCCACGCGATCTTAGATACGGGTTCGCGACAATACAAAGAGTATGAACTTTCAACGATGCCATTATCAAAGGTTGAGGGTTTAATTCCTAGAGCATGGGAAGCTTCCTCTAACTAGAATTATTCTCCAATATCCTTTAGTCTGGAAGTCTGAGTGAGAGAGTAAATGTCGGTGAATTCAATAGAAAATGCCACTCATTTAAAGTAATTTCTAGACGACATAAAATTAAGCGATAATGGATAACAAATCATATGAGTGTAATTTCATTTTAAGTCCCATACTCTGTCAGAAATTCGATGATTTTATAGTCACTAAATATCATTTATCTTAGGTAAAATAAAATGATAAAACTTCTCTTAGAGGAGATGATATACAGCATTTATCTCTACCCCTATAATTAAATCATATATCCCAACGTGCTTAGCCTAGCTTTTACCTTTTTGAGTGTTTTAGTATGCAAATGTCCTCTTTGTGTTCCTTTGAAGCTCTTACTGCAATGAAAACAGGTTCGTCCATTTACCCGCGTCAAACAAACAAGGTAGATGTTATTCATTCACGGCTGTTATCTCTCAGCTACCTCACTTTGACTCCTCTAACATTAATTACCCTCATGTAATGTTCTAAATCCTTGCAACTTTTAATAGCTTATTTTGTGGCTATCCCTTACCTATGTTGGTATGTGTGTCTCATTTCGTTATTTAAACGCCGCTCGCTTTTTGTTTTCTTGGATACCTCGGATTTTAAGCCAAATGTCTATTTACTTCCTTTCAGGAGATGGGAAATACAGAGATAATTGCAAATCACAAAACAGAGTCAAAGCTACTGAATGCACTGTATATATGCTCTTTAAAGAGGTATTGCAAACTCTACCTTGCAAATCTCCTAAATTAATGGCACATTATCTACGAAACGATTAAAAAAACCGATGGACTTAAAGGGAGTCGGAACGGAATTTTGGAGTGAAATTTCACAAAATGAGCTATTGCCAAAATAATCTTCCCTGATGTTTGTAGAAGCGGATAACGATATTTATTTTCCTGTCCCATAGTTTTCAAAGTCCTAAATAGACTCATTTTGAAAAGGCTCCACAGTGTGCCACGCCCTTATTAGCCATTTGTTTCTGTGTTCTCTCCTTAGTTGTAAACTTATTGAAGCTATATTCCAGAGCACACCCTTATTAGGAAAAGAAGTCCTTGTTTTTCTATTAATATTAATCTGTGCATCTGATGTCAATTCTTCCATGCTTTGTTTAGTACGAGCATGTTTTGAATTACTAGTACTGTTTTCAAGAAGGGAAGAAGCAATTATTTTGGTGTAAGAAATAGGCATGGGAACCAGTATAAACAGTTTAAGTAATCCCGATTACATAATAATGGAGTTAAAAACCCTACAATAGGATAAGTGTAGTAACCCATGACAATATTGTGACTTTGTGGGTTCGTGAAATGAAAAGTCCAATTGCACCACTAAAAAATGTTCTTTATTTCCACCGACTTACAGTTGAACACTTGCCAATTACACGGAATTGCATAATGCACACAATTACGATTCACCAGTTCGTCCGTTACAATTCCACTGTACGATCACACTTACGTAAATTCTTCCGTTGCACATACACAGTCTTCTCGTCCTTACACTAGCACTGCACTCTTACGCTGGTTGCCACGAACTCTGACTGACTAGCTCTTGCACGACGTGTTGCTTATATAGGGTCCGCTTGCCGATCTGGAAGATTCTCCATTAGATGAAATATCCCGTAAGTTCGAGAACACAGGTGGAACAGAAAGAGACGGTGCAGTGATGTTTTTTCTCCCAGCCACCTCCTGTCACCACTATAAGACAAACGAGGGGTGGGCGTGGCTAACACCGACCTCCCCTGCTTCCCGCTCTCAGCTGGTCTATAGGGTGTTCCAACGCTCGGGTGACACTATACTGACTTCGTCAAACCCAAACTCAAACATTGGCGATGAATGTGGAGTAAAAATTAGTTCTTCTACGAAAATATTAGCTTCTTCATTGTGTAACGGCAGCGATGACAATTTAACTAAAGTAAATAAACTTTGTACAGCGTGAAGTTTGTGCAAATGAAAATTCTGGAAATATCAGAGGACAACAAGAAACAAAATGGATTATTAGCTGCATTATTACTCAGTTGCCAGAAGTGAAATAAAGAAACATGCATAACTATTGAAAGTGCTGCAGAAATAAATATAAGGTTTGCTTATGGCTTTAGAAGTATTGGCAAGGGAATTGAGGCAGGTAAGACATTGGCTTCTGTTCTCAGTTTACCAGCGTCCCCAGCCAAATTTAACATGATTAATAATACCATAGAGCAAGTGACCATGGAGTCTAGGAAGAAGAGCAGGGGTGAAAAACGAAAGAGGAGGGATGCTGCTGATGAAAAAGGTACAGAATATGGATCTGGGGAAATTCTGATGCGTAGTGCCAACACAGCAAAACTTTAATGCTGTTTTTCTGTTTTATGTTTTTATATATACTTTGGGTGCGCTCATCTATAAAACTATTGCAGTCTACATTTCTTTCTGGAATTACATCAATACTTAAACTGTTTTTAAAGGTACTTGTAAAAAGATATGTGAAAATTTGAATTTAAGAAAAATAATCTTGAGTATTTTTAGAAGTAAATTCAAAATATTTATTTAAAAAATAACATACCCTTTATTTAAACTCCAAAATTAGATCTATTATCTTTAATTAATTGCGAAAGTGTGTAAAATAGCAAGTAAAATTTTTAAATTGATGCATTCAGTGGTTCTTGCACCAGAAAACTGTGATTTTAACATTGGTGAGATAGGCTGTTCCGGCTCCCCTAAAATTTTAACAGTATATAGCTTGCATACCTAGTAGGTCTATGGATCTAAGTTTATCCAACGAGTTTGTTTATTAATGAAGAAAGAATATATTCCTTAATCACATCATATTTGCTCAACATTTATAAACATTAATTTTTTAACCAACCATGTTATTAAATAACAAGGTAGAGTTACAGCACTCTGAGGTTCCTTCTCTCTTCTAAAATTTAAATACCTGTCCTCTATAGTTTAAGAAAACATAGAAAATGTCATTTATAAAGAACAAAAATCTCCTCAAAGCTAATGTGTA
Source organism: Mantis religiosa (assembly GCA_030765055.1). Lineage (NCBI taxonomy): Eukaryota > Metazoa > Arthropoda > Insecta > Mantodea > Mantidae > Mantis > Mantis religiosa. The sequence continues at coordinate 135,202,006 of CM060957.1, forward strand.
CCACATAAAAATAAAAAGGCTCGTGCATTGTCACAGAAGCCGACATATTTTATATTATCACTGCCTTGTAGAGAAAATTTTGTTCTAAAATTTGGGCTAAAATTTACGTCAGCACTCCAAAAATGTTATTGGATTATTACTTATTTTTATTTGGAGTGAAAAAATTCACAGTACAGATTGTTACATGCATACCACTTTTAAAATATGCCAACATGTATAGAGTATACAGCATACATGAAATTGGGGGTGAAATTCCAATTAATAGGACTGCCCAAAGAAATTAAACTGTCCCTTTAATTATCCCAAAAATTAAACTGATGTTCGTCATATTGTTGCCCCTTAACCCTGCAGAAGAGTAAGGAAACATTTAAATTAAACTGAACTAGGTGTTATTTACGATGTATCCCATCAGTTTCTTACAATTGAGCAGGGGCAGGAAGCTGCAAAGTTCAGAGCTCCAAGAATTCGTAAGAAAGCTTCCTTAAAGATGTAAGAATGAAGAGCTTAGTAAGAATTTTAAAGGCTCTTCTAAATGGCATATCACTTGTCAGATTTGTTTCATGAGTACTGCGACATTACGCTAACAAGATAACCTTCTTTAGAGGAAGAGGAAATACCGTTGACATCCTCTACAAGGTAAGCGGATATCACGTAACCATTTAGTTATTTACACTCTTCAGAATCTCATATAGTTTGACAGGATATACTGCTTAAAACTCATTTACATCGCAACACTTAGAGGTAACCTCGCAATGATTACCCGTAAACCATCAGAAAATGCACTATATAGCCAGACTACGCGTTTTTGGCTAGCTAACTACATTTATGTTCTAAAAAGTAGATGTAAATTAAATATATTCAGGTTGTATCCAAAATATAGATATACGAAATGGGAGCTAGGCACCTAAAATTTCGATATAGCTTCTATGAACCTTTATTATTTGTACCATTAATCCACACTGTTTCAGACAATGTATTGCCAAGTATGACATTTTGAACGTCCATAGTAATGTTTAACACATATTTGTGACAAACAAATTATTAATTTCAGAGAGTATAATCCCCTACAAAACTATCGAGCATAACTAAATAACCGATATTTATAAACTGGTAAAGCCGAGAATTTGTTGGTGGTTAAAGATAAATTGCCACTCCCACCTTATTTCTTAGAAGCTGATGTCAAGCTTTTCTATTCTGCATTTGCGTTATTAAGTATTTTAGGATCAAAGAAGTGTAAAAGTACTGTAAACTTAGCTACTGTGACTATATGAAAGTTTACAGACAATTCCAGTTCTTTCATGACTAGAGAAGTCTTCCAGGATTTGAAAGTTCGGAGTAGATTAAAGATACACGAACACTAGATATCTACTTAATGTCGTGAACATCACATCCATAAAATGCATCTTAAATAGAAATGTTGAGCGGGCTTAGTAATGATGATGGTGATGACGACGACGACGACGACGACGATGATGATGATGATGATGATGTCGGCGAGGCACTGTTGTGCGGCCGGTGCGTGGGCGCGGAGCTGGACGCTTGCCGAGAAAGAGGGAAACAGAGAGAAAGAGATAGTCTGAAATTTGCCGCTGCTATCGTGATTGCTATCGAACGATCCACTGAATTCTAGAACAAAGACTGGAGGTATAAAAGCCGGAAATATTAGTTGCTAGTCAGTTTCTATTCAGATGTTAATTGTGTTGTGTAGTAATTTGTAGTGTACCGCTGTGATTTTTGTTTTGTTTATGTGTGGCAGTGGAACGAGAGGACCCTAAAGGCTGCGTTTGTGTATGTTACATTATTCCGCTGTTTTAAGGGGTGTACAAACTTCCTTTTTACTGAAATAAAGGGCATTTTAAAATGCTGCAAACAAGACTTTCAATTCTACGAACCCCACAAACTCACAATGATGATGATCATGATGGTGATGATAAATTCTCTGCCTCTAGAGTTGACAATCCGATTGCCTGCTTCAGCGATCGTACTGCGGCAGAGGTGGGCAATCTAACCAATAAGCATCGCTAACCTCCGCAGACAGGATCGTTGCCTATCGCAGCTCTTGATTTTGCTCGTGATGCTAAGTGACCCTACACCCGAAACTTAAAATCTTAACCTCTATGGGTGGCACTGATCCCATGCTAATTTCAAGGTCAGAATCAGAGCACTGCGCTCCAATCCACTACGCCACTGCGTAAGATACGGAACTTCTACCCGGTGTTCATTTTTATTCGTCATTTGCCGCCCTCCAATTAAGAAAGAATGGCATCACAGTTGACTGGTGAATCTATTTTGAAATCATAGTGCCCTCTACTGAGAGGAAGTAGTAATTTTTGCAGAACAGTAAGCTAATTACAGCGCTGTGAGTGTGACTGCTCAGGTAACTAATACAACCAGCTTCCCCTGGGTATGAACACAGAGCACTGCGTCTTTGTGATTGAATGCTACTTTCACACCAGCATTAAAATTGGTGCGACCTATAAATATAGTATATAGAGGAGCGGAGCGTAAAGTCAAAAGTGTCCAGGAACCGTCAAATTGATACACTTTTCTTTGCTTGATAAACGTCTTACTTATTATCTGTATACGATATAAAATTTTTGCCATTCTGGCGTTTTTTTTTTTTTTTTTTTTTTTTTTTTTTTTTTTTTGTAATTTACGTCCTCCAATGCTGCCATATCGGACGATGAATGGAATGGGTGAAATGATGCTCAAATGATCCCAGGGTCCATAGAGCTTAGAGTTACCCGACATTCGTCTTTCAGGATAAGGGAAAACCCCGGAAAAACCCTTATCCAGGTAACTCACCCTGACCGAGATTCGAACTCGGAACCTCTTGAACGTGACGCAGACATGCTACAACCACGCTACCGAAGCGGGTTTCACGACAGTAGGTAGAGACCTAGTGTTCGTGTATCATTAATCTACTCCGAACTTTCAAATCCTGCAAGACTTCTCTAGTCATGAAAGAACTGGAATTGTCGATACATTTTTTTTTTTTTTTTTTTTTTGAAATTTACGTCCTCCAACGTTAAGTCATATCTGACGACGAATGGATTGGGTGAAATGATGCTCAAATGAGTCCAGGGTCCATGGAGCTTAGAGTTACCCGACATTCGTCTTGAAGGATAAGGGAAAACCGCGGAAAAATCCTTATCCAGGTAACTCACCCTATTCGAGATTCGAGCTCGGGACCTCTTGAACGTGAGACAGACACGCTACCATCTAAGCTACCGAGGCGGGCAGGATAAAAACTTTGTACACATTGTAACACTAATTTATTTTTCATTCCTAGAGCATGTTCTGCTAATTTTTAGGTTTGTAATGAAGCTTAATTTTCAGGAAGCTGCAGATGATAGAAAAGAATTGAGATCAAATTAAAATATTTTTATTTTATGTGACAAGTTTACAATATTTACATATGTCTACTATAACAGAAAAACAGATGTTCATTGTGAAATAAGTGTTCATTGACTTAACACTTCGTATATTCTTCAGGGTATGTTTTTATGGCTGCATAATTAGCTTTACAGTGAACTGCATTACAATATATAGTTTTTAAAAGGTAGTTATCGTATCTACGCACCAGGCGAAATTACGTACCTTTATATTACGCGGGCAGAACCAAGCTCTCAAATAGTGTTTAGGGAGGCTTCAAAGCTGCTGTCAGCACATCAAGTACGATCGCAAGCCGTTAGGGGAATCGTATATAAACTCGTTCCATCAGCGATGCTATTGATGACGTCAAATTTTGCGAGGTAAAATTACAGATAAAAACAAACACCATGTAGAAGACGCAATGGAGGATATTTCTTCCAGCTTTACGTTTATTTAACTATGTCCATAAAGAATAAGCGGGACATAAATATTCATATTTTAGAAAATTCTACGCCTGTAAGGCATTCTAGTTGTCAAAGCAAAGGGAGCTCTAAATGCTCTGAAAATAAATTTTGTATCCATTTTATATTAATGCTCATAAAACTGTTTCCTATTCCTGCTTTTATTTCGATGCAACTGTTGTAATAATTATGGTGCACCATTTCAAACACATGAAACCAGCTTAGTAAATTTTAATATAACGACATACACGACGGAAGAGATTCTGTCTGTATATCGTGGAAACCAATTAGTTTCATGTACCCGCACTGCGGATTTAAGGTCAACGCATTTATAAAATATTAACGGAGAGCCAGGTTTTAACGCACGGAAGCTCAGTTCTGCTTGACAGGCACAGATATAGGACTTCTCCCTTAACTGCTTCCGTGATATAGTGCTCCAGTGAGTTTTGTTCGACTTTTGTAATTCTGCTTACTTCATTTCAGTTATGCACAGATTCAGGAGAGCAGAAACCGATACTCAATGCGATATTTCTTCTTTTACTTTTGTGCACACAGTATACAATTCATCTGCATGGTTCAAGTGGTTTGGGACTTTTCTTTAAAGTGAAATTGGTTCAAATGACCAACATTGAAAATTATATTGTTCTTGCACATCCACTTATACTTGTAGATAAGTGTCATGAAAATGTCAATATTTAATAGTTTCTGAAACGACACGAACATGGTAACAGATGGATTGGAAAGTCGAAGGCATTGCTTTTGGTTTACTGGTGCACATTACCTTCACATTATTAAAGACAATAAAATGAATTCCTATAATATACTCCTATAATAAAGGAATAGAAAAGTGAAATAGGATTGCTTTGTAACTCAATCTGATTTTAAAATACTAGTAAATGTAAATAGGTTTTAAAAGGGAACATACTGTCATAAAAATATATGCCACCAATTAAAATTTCAAAATCTTCTGCCTATTATCGCAAATTAAAAAATTAACTGGACTTGTTATCTCAGTCTACTTTTAGAGCAATTTGACAATATTTTGAGAACCTGACAATCTAAAATTCCACACATATTAATTTATTAAACTCATAGACAATTTCTTAAGAAACTGAAATTACTAGAGAATTTATGACTTTTAAAGAAGTAGGGTGCACCGAAACATACGGATGTCTTTTATTGTTTTGGCTTTTCCTTATTTAATGCTACCAGAAACTTGAGTTCCACACAACTCCTGTGTGAGCTAATCTCTTACGGACTTTCTGGTTTGAAATTCACGTCAGGCACACATATAGGAACCCCAATTAATTTGTCACGTGAAAAACTACGAGGGCTGTTCAATAAAGAATGATAACAGTTTTTTTTTGACAACGTACCTTGACTCATTCTCATAATTTAGATCGTTATTCTCAAAATAGTCTCCCCTGAATGCGATGCACTTGTCCCAGCGTTTCTGCTAGTCTTCAAAGACATTCTGGAAACAATTTTTTGAGATATCCTTCAAAATCGCCTCCGCAGCTTTCACCACTGCTTCTGATGATGGATAAAGCCTCCCACGAACGCGTTTCTTCAAGTTAGGAATAGAAAAAAGTAAGGTTGGGCTAAATTCGGACTATAGGGAGGGTAAGAGATGCACTTAACGTTGAGTTTTGCAAGATATTGAGCAACAACATTGGCAAAATGCGGCCGCGCACTATCGTGGTGCAGCATTCAGCCTGCTTCATGGAAACGTGGTCTTTTGCGCCTGATATGGACTTGCAATGTTTTCAGGACATCCCTGTAGTATTGTCCAGGTACTGATGTGTGTGCAGGTACACATGCTTGATAAACCATTCCATGAATATCAAAGAATGAGATGACCACATCTTTTCCAGCAGAAGCAACCACTTTTGCTTTTTTGGGGGTTGGTGGTGAAGGAGATTTCTACACTGAGCTTTGCTGTTTGCTCTCAGGTTCAAAATGATGTAGCCAAGTTTCATGAGCAGTGATTACGTTTCAAAGAAACTCCGGATCTTCCTCTAACATCAACTTTAACTTCCTGTTACCTCCATTGCAGCGGTAGGCGATACTGAACATGTCTGAACTTACCTGGTTCTTACACACGGGAACTAGGAGTACCAGAAATGAAACTACTACGGCGTGTTTGTTTCACATTAAGGTAACAGAAATAAGATTGAATTTTAGAGCGAAAAATTATGTCCGTAAAAAATTATGATCATTCTTTTCTGAACAGCCCTCGTATTTGGAACTAGTGGATGGGCCTATACCAGTAACGGTTGTAAATATTGTACTGGAGCTCGCACCTCTTACATTCCGTGACATTGGCTTCACTTGGGGTTAAAATTAACCGTTTTTTATTTTTATATTTTATTATAATTTCATCCCTATAGATTACGAATATATAGTTAAAAAGTTCATTGGAGCAATATTTTACACCTAATTTGCTTATCATACTAGTGGGTGTTAAATTGTTGACACGCCCCTTTTTGTATACTTTCAGAAAATCGATCATAACTTCTGTAATATTGAACAGATATTTCTGAACTAAGCCTTGTTTTTTAAGGGCTCTTTCAAGTTTCCTCTTGGTGCCACTGTAACTACAATGACGCTAGTTTCTCTTTTGTCTTTGGCTGTGTATATGAATAGTTTTAAATAATATTTTGTACTAGTTATTGGTGAATATATGATATGGGTAGGTCAAAACATTTGAAAACAGAAAGATTACAGGCAATCGCTTTACTAAAAGCAGAACAGTCAATGTGGAAAATATTAATACAATAGACAATGAAACCACATGTAATATTAATTTTAGTAGGCCCATTTCACACAATACATGTGCTAATGACGATAGTAGTCATATATACAGAAATTGATGAGCTGCAAGTCCTGAAAACAGATAAAATGTTTGAAGTACTGACCAAGAAGGCAAGAAAAATGAAGAGGAACTTGAAAAGAACAAGGGAGGATACATAGAGTTAAGAATATGCAGCAGGAATGATCTGACTCATGTGAGAAATCAGTAATCAATATGTAAATTTTAAAGCTGCATTTCTTAGTTTCACAATTTTTCAGGTTTTGGTACACTTTTTAAAAAACTATTCAACCAGAGCACATGAATTTTTGTGTATTAAGCATACTTAGAGAAGCAATAATAAAGTATTTTTCTCTGAGATTAATAATACTTGTTTAAACAAATAAAATTATCTTAAATTTCAGTGTTTTTAAAAGAAACTAAAAACATTATAACAAATTATCAGTACAAAATTTCCAAATAATAATAATAGGTATTATTCAAGATAAACGTTTTAAGAACATGCCTGAAAATGTCGATGTACACATCAATAGTAATTTCTTAGTAATGTGCACCCAGCATTGCGAAGATAGCTAGTACTTTCTCACCTTAAACACCGGAAACAAATAAGCAGTAGGAAAACAGAAGCTCCTTTTTATGCTTCGGGGACCCTCAAAATGTGTATTTCTGGTAAAACTCATAAAAAAACTCTGATAAAAACTTCTGGTAGAAACTTTGGATGGAATGCAATGTTTCCCTTGCCAGTAATAAAGAAAGAAATATGTATCAACACATTCTAATTTACATTCTGTTCTCTTGGGATATTCCTGCATCTCCTGGCTCCAGTCGTGTTATTCGGTGGATTGGGGAGATACAATTCTGTGTTCTCCTCTTTCTATCAAAATAAATGCAGAAGCACGAGTCACAATTGAAGCATTTACATGGGCTATACAAACTCTGTGACCTATATTCCTCATAGAGAGACGGAAAACTATTAATTCGCTCTATACATTGACGAACATTTCAAATTGCGCGGATGCACCGGATCTCAGATAAGTTATTTCCTTTCGGTGGAACGGTAGAAGACGCTATACACTAATGAGAGTACAGTTCCATACACAAAGGTGTAATCACTATGTTCACTAGTTGCAGGGTATTCTAATCCTAATCACGTCAAATTACTGAAGTCATGCTCACAATATACATGATTCTCGAAACTCAGCGTTATGCTCGTATAATAGCTGTGTAAACACTGGCTGACGTAATCGTGTGAGAATGTTTTTGTTTCTCAAATCATCCATTGCTGACACAGATGCACACACACAAGTGCAAAAGCGCGTGGCATTTCCATCGGTTTTCAAATGCAAGCAGCCTTCCTCTGTTTGGTAGATGTACGTAATGTGTAGAACACACAAATAACGTATTATTCATACTCAAAGTAGTAGTAAACGTAGTGTCAAACGCTCATATAAAATAAAACAATCACATCAATTTCATGTCCGTGCGTGTTTTTTCTGTCCCTGGAATCTTACATCTGTAACGAATGTGGTGGTGTTACGGCCGACCTCTTCCTTGGTTTTTCCCTGGTTTCCAACGGAATGCTGGGATAGATTCCCTAAATCACACATTTTCTTTATTTCTCTTTGAACTGTCTCGCTATCTTACAGGTTTCGTTGCCAGCGCGGTAGATCGGCGGATGCGGACAGATGTTGCAGCTGCTTGCGTTATGTAGAGCTGACTACCTGGTACTCACTTGAAGTACTGTAGACCCACGACAAGACGGCAAGAGACGAATGAAGTGGACAGGGTTTTGAACTGTTTACCTGCTCTGTTAGTGGATCTATTTACTAGGAAATGAGTGTATGAAAATGTATATGACTCACCCATGTTGCCGGATTTAATGTTTGTTGCCGTAGCTGTAGTGATAGATATTATGCATGGGTGAGTTATGCGACAACACTGCCGTAGCATCCTTGTCTTACTCGGAGGGGAGCAAAAACATCGTTGGGACAGCGAAACTGATTACGTTACACATTCCTCTATCTTGCCTTCTTGTTGTGGGTCTATAGTAGCTACCCAGGAAACTACGGTTACTCCATGCCGTCTCTCTGGTTGATGCTAAGAAGTTCCGGTGGTGCGCCGAGTGGCAATCTATTTAAAATGTACATCTCTGCCGCTCCGCTGACTCCGCCCTTTGCCGTCTTTGATCTTTCTTCACCTCATCTGTTTTCCAGGGAATGGTGCTTCATAATGTACCTTATGAATCTTCTCTTCCGCCTCCATTCCCGGCATCACATCACAATATATACAAATAAAAGGCTGCTTACTTACGAGGTGCTCTCAAGTTATAATACGTCCTATTTTTGTATTCAGGACTGCAACCACATTGGTGTTTCTGATTTTTTAATACACGTGAACCCTTTTAAATGCGTGACAGGGATGGCAGCACTATACAGTGCATAGAACTTCAGTTCCAGGACTATTTTTGATACTTAAAATGGTGACGTTTTCATTGCAAGAACAGCGTGTAATCATTCGTTTTCCCCAGTTTTGTGGTGTGACACCTGTTGAAATTCATCGCCAGTTGAGTGAGTCATGTAGTGATGGTACCATACATGTTTCTAATGTGCGACAGTTCAATGACGGCAGCATTCGTGGCACCCACCTGGAAGACACTTTTCACATTTTCAGATCTTCATGCAGGATTCTGTGCACAGATCCCACGGAAATGCCAATTTTGGAGACCATGACTGCAACGCTCAATCGGTGATCCTCCAAAACAACGTTCTCCGCTCGCTGGATCATGCCGTCAGACCGGCTGGTGCGAGGCCATGAGTGTCTTGGTTCGGTGTCACACGATGCTCTGCCTTCATTGAACTGTCGCATCCAGGAACCCACATTAGACACATCCATGGGATCATCACCACATGCCTCACTCAACTGGCGATAAATTTCAATAGGTGTCACACCACGAAAATGGAGAAAACGAATGATTACACGCTGTTCTTGCAATGAAAACGTCACCATTTTAAGTATTAAAAACAGTCCTACGGCTCTTCGCTGAACGTACCTCGTACAATGAAAAAAAAAAAAAAAAAAAAAAAAAACGGAACTATGAAGCAACTAACCAGAATTTCATAAAAACGTAATTCTTAATACATAAATATAATGAGAATGAATTAAAACTTGATATTAAAATTGTCAGTGCTTTAACCCTTGTTGTATGTATTCTGCAAGCACTTCTGTTTTCCATAGCAAATTATTAACCTTCGAAGCCCTTCTGTAAATTCCTTTTAATTCAGAATGAATTTTGTATAGTTTTGTATGACAAATCCTTGTTTCACATAAGCTTGCCCCGTATCTCTAAACGGTCACGTGACCTTATCACCTCTCATTGGCTGCTATTGTAGTATTGTGCGGTAAAAATTAGTTCGTTATTTAACATGGTGATATATCTTTATATTCTGGAAGAGAATTGTCAAATTTATATTTTCGTAACTGCTTTAATTAAATATATTACGCAGCAACAGAGTTGACTTATCTGAAATGCATGTTAATTCTTTAACTATGTAAAGAGGAGGTTCCTTTGCTCTCAAGCACATGGCACGACAGCACGTGATTTAGCGGTAGTGATGACATATTTGTTTATATGACTTTTATCACTGACCTTATTTTGAACTTGATTAGTCATACATCGTCATTCGAAGGTGTATTGTGCCGAATGCGAGAGCTAAATTATTTTATTGATCGTTTATTGCGCGTGTCCTTATTATATGTATAATGGCAGAGTCTAGCGTCAGTTTTTCGCTGAAGCATCTCAAGGGAAAACCTTTACAATGCGGCAAAAAAGAATTGTGTTGCATGAGTTTAATGCACTCACAGAGAGGAATCCGTCTTTGTCAGTGAGAGAAGTCGAACAGATGTGCTCTGAACTTACAGGTGTGTTAGATGCGTAGGAACATCGCGACATGAAACTGAGACAACAGGAAAACTTACCACTCCAGGGCGATATTGATGTGTGACGAAGACGTTATTTAAGGACAATCAGATATTACCGGGATACTAATTGCAAAATATACTACCTTGACGAGACTTGGGTGAATGAAGGGCACACAAGTAAAGGGTGACACGACTTTTAAGACTGAAAGACAAGCATTTTTGCAAGGTATGTGTGCTGGTTTTAAAAAATCCCAGTGAAAAAGGCCGAAGGCCTTTCATTATAAACTTGTTTCAGTTTCATTGCTCATTCATTCAGTTTCAACTTGGTCAGTTTTATTATAAACTTCATTATTTTTGAATGCCTTGATATTCTTATTTGAGTGATTTTATCTATCTTCCTGACGTTTACTGCAGTTTTTAATGTGACGGGAAGGCACCGCCTATGGCCTATGGCGCGAAAACATTTGCCAATTAGGATGAGGGGGAAGGTAGTTGCACGCGGAGTGATACATGTCAGCGGAGCAAGGCTATATGAAACAGAGACTAGTAAACCATTCGAAATAGACAAAACCCTATTAGAAAAAAAACTGTAAGTTTCATTAAGATGCACAACTTACTTAACAGCATCAGCTGTTTTCAAGAAAATAATATTATTGGCTTGAGTTCTTCAATAATTTGTGTTATTTTGAAGCGCTCACATTCAAGTGTTTCTCATAATGACATTGAATTTTATGGAGTATTTACTCTATCCTCCTACAACGAAATATATCATGATGCCTTTTCTGTAACATTTATCCGAAACTTGTTAACATAAACTAGATAGAAGAAATAGTTCATAATATACGAGCAAAGTGAATGTGTACCTATCTTTTAAAGTAAACTGTGAAACTAAATTGTCATTTTCAAATGCTATGCTAATTCAATGTTTTAGGAAACAAAATACTTCCTCTATTTTTCATAGGCAGGCAAAAAATTTCAGATATATTACAGGTAACCAGAAAGGGAGTAAAACACAGAACCATTACACGCAACTTTTAAAGGCATTACAGAGTCGGTCCTGGTACTTCAGTAATCCAAAGGAAATGAAAAAACTGAGCACGGGCTCAAGTGCGGCAAGCCCGGGCAGCGCACGCGCACTAGCTCCTGCCAAAGAACGGTGAAACATTCATTAGCTACTGTGCTGCATAATACAAGAGCATTTCCGCAGAGTACGTAGAGGGCAAAAAGAGGCACTCAGAAATTAAAGAGAGTAACAAATTTAACTGGGAATCAACTTACTTCCTTCGTGATACACACCCAAAGGACCTTTAGCTGGATTGGAAACTCTTCCTGTTTAGCTTGGATACTGCATTCAATTTAATAATTCCCTATTTTGCTAGGAAAGCATACTTTTGGCAGCGACAGCAACACTTTCCACTGTACCTTTCGCAATGACCTACCATTAGATTACCAAAACGTGATTCTGTAGAATTTGTTTTGAATAACCGTATGCTCTGGCGCCCAGTGTGTGACGAACTTCCACCGGCACTTCACCTTGGAGAGGAAAGCTTGTAGAGTTGGTTCCATCAGTGGTTACACCACTTGGCTCTCACCAAGGTGACCCGGGTTCGATCCCAGGAGATCACAAAGTGAGATTTGTTGTGGACAACATGGCGCTAGGGCGGGTTTTCTCCGGGACCTCCGGTTTCCCCCGCCATCTCATTCCACCTCTGCTCCATCTTCATCTCATGTATCATCAGTGTCATCGCCTGCGGTACCGTATGTAGTAAAAGCGGGCGTTAAACGCTACACACACATCAGCGATTAGAACTTCATCTGTAGACGTTAGAGGCACCGCCTGCCGTCTAGTCTGTATATTGTGACTTTGTGGGTTCGTGAAATAAAAAGTCGAGGTTACAAACACAAAAAATTGCACTTTATTTTCGTAGCAATACACTGTTAACAATTACAATTTAATGTACACAATTAAATTTTGCCAGTTCGTCTATACACGTACGCCCGACGCTACTTACACAACGCACGCCATAGCAACACTACTTTCAACTGACTGTCGCTTCCGGTATCGATCGGCCCCGAAGTTTCCCGAATCTCCTTTTATGGAGGGGAAAAACATTCTCGAAGCTTCGTGTCACTGCGAGTGGCAGAAGGAGGGGTAAACGAAGACTCAGCTACCCCTCCTGTCTCCCCTCTCTCCTCCGGCCTTCATTTATTGCTCGGCATCGCGGGCTTGTCGTTTGGGTAACAATATCCTCCACTTTCCCTTCCGCCAATAGGCTCAATTAGACTTCTACGGGTTTTCTGTGCCCAAATACTTATCCTAAATTTCTCATATTCTATCAAGAATTCTTTTCTGTAAAACACGAACCGATCGTTGCTGCAGACACACTTCAGAGAAAGTTGATCAGCATCCGATATTTCCAGTATCAGAGTTTGAAGGCATATTGCTAAACTATCAACCAAATGTTGGTCATTTGCTCTAGAACAGGGGAAGACAGATAGTGGCGGTGTGACGTCAGCTCCGTCAGCGCTAACCACCAAATATGCTCCCAAACGAAAGGCAGGTTAACCTGTGACGTCACCGCGCTGATTTCTGCTGCCCAAGAGGAAGGAAATAGTTTGATGTGTTGGGGTTACGACCGCGTAGGAAAGGCAGGAAACATATCGGGTATTAATAATATGTACAACTTACATCTTGTGTGTTGTAATATTAATGCTGACTGCTTTAATTACACAATTGGTCACAGTTTATAAACAATTACGTTTTAGCTCTGTACTATGAGAAACTACGTTAATCTTTAACTCGTAGTTTATCAGAAGGTCTGGCACGTTATAAGGTAAATAAAATAAAATATAAAGTAATTCTCTCTGCAAATTAGAGGGGACCCATTCAGAAGAAAATTACGTGGACATTTTCCTACAGTTTATGTTTCGTTTTCCTTTAACTAGTTTATCAATGTCAGGACGTAATATCTGGGAAATTTGTAATCGAAGGGTGCACGTTAGATTGTGATACGACAAGGTACTTCGGGGTTTGGACTTAGCTAATTTCATAACATAAAAAAAAATTGTTCACACACACGTCGAGCCAAACATACACAATGTCCGTGCGGCAAGTGAATACAACTCGGAAATCTGGTTTGGGGGACATTCTTGTAAAAATCAGCCAAGTCTTTCTTCTGTGTATATTTGTCCTTCAATAAATAGTCACATTGTAAATTTAACAGTTCCGTTAATTACGTAGCAGCTACATTGTTGCCATCGAGTGCTACACTTGATTGAACCCTCAGATTCTATTCTCACAGCGCCATTTATATAGGCAACTTGTACTACACGGCTCCTGCCTGACATCACACGCACTGCAAGACTCGCTCCCGGCTGAAATACGTCACAACTCTCGAAACTGTCTTCCTCTGCTCTTGAAGTCTCTTGGAGACAAATACTTCCTTGATAATCGAAGCAAAAGCTTCGGTACCTTTCTCCGAATCTATTATAAGATATTCAAGGATAAATTTGCACCAAAGCATTGTTTTAGTATGTTTACAACCAGTTGCAAAACTCTGATTTTAAAGAATACGCTCTTTGCAATATGGTAATTACAGTACGTAGTATTTAACTGAGGAATTACTGCCCTACAACATTTGGAAACTGAATATAACACAATGGGAAGACAACGTTCACTAAGGTGCAGCTAGGGTTATCAAGTTTATTCCCTTATCTCACACTTAGAGTAAATAGAAGTACTATTACATTCCTCTGTACATATTGAGGTCAAACTTTCTCCAGAAGAAAAACAAATCCGATGCATGACACTCACAGGGATTTTTCTATTCATTCTTGTGCAAGCTATTCTTACAAATATCTACTCCTTTTCTATTCATACCTTATATTAATTGATATAGATATTTGTAGAAATAATCTTATTTATTACATATGTCGTTGTAAATAGCGGGAATAGGGGTACACCGTAGAGTTAAGTCATAACACAATAATGACTTTCCACTTTAGAATGTTCTATATATTGGAAAATTAACTACAATAACAACGAATACCTCAGAAAGAATTAAGTCCAGAACAATTATTTGACATATACCGTTTTCTTTAGCCGTTCGCCATGTTTTATCTAGATTTTCTCTTTTACTGTTTTGTAATTTCGAACGAAGAGGACCTCAAAAACTATTCTCAGGTGTTTTAATATATGTTTTTCATTTCTCGTAAAAATATCTTAAATTTGCGGTAATTTAATCAAAATTCTTATGTGAACTGGGAATATCAAAATTTACAAACCATTCTCATGTATAGTGTGGGATAGAGGTGGATATTTTCTGGAAGATCTTATTGTCACATTCCTGAAAGATGAAGAACTTAATACCAAGATTGGCATTCGGAGTAATTTTATGTAATCTTGTATAACCGATGAATCTTTAATGACTGACGTAAACTACTATTCGAAAATAGAAAACACATCATTTGCCTCAAATAACTTTGTAGCCTGGCCATTTTCGGATATTCGTTGAACTGTTCAATACTATGTCATATTTTAAAGTTGTTTCTTGCAATTACACAAAGGTATGGAATTTTGAGGCTATTTCTTAAACACTGTTACTAATTCCTTATGCATTTATAAAGAAACCTTTAAAATAGTTATTTCTGCAATGATTGATCTCTAATAAGGAAGTTATTATTACAATTTTACAAGCAAACAAAAAGAAATTGGGGACGAGAAGCATATTGTGACTTTGTGGGTGAAATTAAAAGTCCAATTGCACAAACTCAAAATGTACTTTATTTCCACCGCATTACAGTTGAACACTTGCCAATTACACAGAATTACGTAATGCACACAATTACGTTTCACCAGTTCGTCCGTTACAGTTCCACGGCACGCTCACAGTTACGCACACTCTTCCGATGCACGTATAGTCTTCTCGTCCGTACACTAGCACGGCGCTGCTTCGCTGCTCGCCAAGAACTGACTGTCCTCACTCATTGCAGCCCTTTTTATAGGAGTATCACTGTTTTCTAGAAGTCTCTGGTTTCAGTGAATCACCGCGAAGGTTCCAGACGGCAGTGAAAGGGGGAAGAGGCGGCCAGCGACAAGTGACACTTCCCTAATCATCCCCTCAGTTAGTGACAGATCAATACGTGGGTGTGGCCCTGAATACTTCACGTCTGACCCTCCTGCTGGCCAGTTCTATAGGGAGTTCCGACGTTCGGGTGACAATATGTAGATTACTAGACTAGGCAAGAGAGGGAAGGACTAGCTTGGATGAGAACAGGAATAATATTTCTAAGAGGGATAAGAGGTAGGGTAAATGGAATTTGTGAGTTGTGTGGGGGGAAATAAAGCATAGTACACTATGTAACAGAATGCGAGGAGGGTGCAATATGGAGAAAAAAAGTTTGGGAAGCAAAGTGGGAGAAGGTCGAGAAGAGGATAGTAGCTATAAAATGTTAACGGTAAAGGAGGAAAAGAAGGTAAGAAGTATTTGTGAGTTCTTGCAGAAAGCAAAAGAAAGATGGGCAAGGAATTTAAAGAATATAAGAAAGGAAGATGAGGGGGTTGAAGGGAGCTAACTAAGAAAGAAGGAGGCAGGGATGTTAAGAGCTACCTGGCAGAGCAGAAGACCAGGGTGTCATGCAAGCTAAGGTAGCAGCAAGGTAAAGACAAATAAATGTAGTCTCAAGTTGCAAATTGTAAAATGTTGGAATATGCACAATAAACAGTTAATTTATACATTTTAATAAATAATGAGGTTACTAGGTTCATGTAAAATACCCATGCATAATTCCTATCACTGAAACGAGCATTAGATCTGCCAGAATGGATGACTCATATGCACTCTAATACTCTCATTTCATAGTAGCCAGTACGAGTGACACATAAGCACTCCTAATACTCTCATTTCGTAGTTAACACTTCCCCTACCAGAGCAGGTAAACAGTCTAAACCCCTCTCCATCTTCATGCACCGCTTGCCTTCTTGTGGTGGGTAAGCAATATTGTAACCTGTTATACTTGGACATACATGCATTCAAATGCTAGGTGTGCTTTACAACCTTTTCGTTCTCAATTGAGGGATTCGCTCACAAATCGCGAGGGATTCAGAACAGCCTTCTATTTCAACTGATTTTGTTGCTAGAGACCGGCAGGTGGCCCAACCTCCAGGCGCTTCAACCTGTGAATCTTTCCTCCTAAATCTATTTGTGAATTGGAGCACGTAACTGCAAGCGTTCTTTCCAGAGTGTGGATATCTGCGACTTGAAGTACAAATGGAATCTGTCGTTTCTTTGCCTTGTAAGTTTGTTTCATGCTCGACGAGGCTGCATATCATTCTGCATACAGGCGGCAGGAAAATTACACCATTCATATGTATGTGCAAAAGGCGGGCGGTCTTTTCTGATCTTTTCTCTTCTGTACGCTGCGTAATAGCCTCCTTTGGCTCTCTGTTCATGCAGCACCCGCTGCTAATGTGAATAAGTCTATTTGGAGAGAATTAGAATTTCACTAACACTTCAAGAATAATTAACTAATTATTAGAGAAAGCATTTATATAATGTATTAAAACAAATAAACTATGTCATGAAATCAACAATTTTATATTTCCATTCGCACAACTTTCTGTATTCATTCCTGTACAACTTATTTCAAGAAATTGATATGTTTCATAGTAATCGAGATTTAAAGTTTGTATAGTGCCATCCATATAAACCTAAACCAATAAGACACACGTGCAACTTTGGGAGAATATAATACACAATGGGAGATTACATTACACTATTTACATCTCAGAGAAAATGTTGGAAGTCTACTCCACCAGCATCTATACATATTTGCACTCGTCTCACCATATTCTCTGAAGTTTTACGGAGAGTATCCTCGCCAATGTTCCTTATTTCGGTTCGAATGGATTCCTTGAGAAAATCAATTATCCGTGGCCTATTCTTGTACACAATATTTTTTGATACCCTCACAAGAAAATATCCGGTGAGGTTAGGTCAGGGGATCTGAGGGGCCACAGGCCTTATGAGATTACCTGACTATCAAAAAACTGGTTACAAGTTCCATGGTGTCATAGATGTATAGCACGTTGCTCTATCTTACTGGAAATAATCTTCTCTCAGTTCGATATCATCCAGATGTTCCACAAAGGTATCGAGGATATCCATATAAACTTCAGTGTCTACAGTCGTATCAAAGAAAATGGACATTTAAGACTGTCAACTGTCAACAATTGTCAGTGCTGTCAATTCTCTCAGAGCCACAGAGATCATTAAAACAAATTTCTACATTCTACGAGCTTTCAAAGGGACACTATGGCCTATTGAAGTGGTTCAGCTTTATATGGATCGCACTGTAGAAATGGTTTTATTCTTATTCCAATTACAGGCATATAGAGGAATAGATTAGCCTTAAGAAACATTCAATTTTAGGGGCTAATCGTTATACGATGACTTTAAAATTGTACTCCTTTTGCTATAGCCTTAAAAGCCATTGAAAATAGTACGTACTACATAGAAGTACTGGAAAATTCACACCAATAATAAGAAACATCTAAAAATTGTGACCATCACAAAACATATTTGACAAATTGTATATGTTAACGAGATATGTATTTTATATAAACATTTTGGGCATTCATCAGGGTTTACCAGTTATGCAAATGTCATCCAGAAGAATGAGAGTTTTAGTTCTGCTGTTCCCAAAAGATTCATGAAAAATTAGTAAATTGTAAGAGACAAACAAAATCCTATCATACAAAAAAGAAAGATCTCGTTCAAGACCATTTATGCTAAAGATGCTTTAATAAAAACATTAAAGAAAACATTAACTTGAAAATGATAAATTTATTTTAAGTTTTTATAGAGATGCTTTATATTATATAGAGAATAATAGCCAAACAGGAAGACATCAATTACTTTTTATATTCTTTGACATACAAATATAACATTTGAAAGTCGCAAAAGATAACCTCTTAAACGTTTCTAGCTGTTCCTTCAACCCTTATTCTCTTCGTACCTGTAACTAAATAAGAAATAAAACATTTCTGCAGATGTTGATCTCGATTAGCATAAAGTAAATACAGGAATAAAGTATTGTAAAAATAGTCTATAAAAGAAACCATTTTGTTCAAGGGTATAGAAAATCATGAGAGTGCAACACATTGTATTACTACAAAAATAACCTAATACTACTCATATCATACGTCAAACAAGGCACTTTATTGTAGTCACGTTGCTCAAACGGTTACCATGGTTTTATCTTTGGTAGTAGATACCTCTCAGACAACACACTGATTACTCCACGTGGAGTGAACATCTGTCATTTGTGATTCTTGCGAATTCCATTGGCTGAAGTGATGCTTTCACTGGTGCTTAGCACACGAACGGGAGGCGCGGCAGTTCCCTCTCACTTTTACAAGAGTAATCAGTGCGTTATCTGAGAGGTTTCTATTAACAAAGACATACCTACATTCTGAAGTACATTTTGAACTATTCTCACACCTCTAGCTACACTAATGCGAGAAATAACAGGCTTTTAATCGGAGGCAAATTTGAGAAACTGGCGCACTCTTTGCCAGGAGAGAGAGAGCAACTTAAAGATGGCGTGCAAGTACAGTAGAACCTCGTTTACCCGGATCATCTGGGACCAGGGCCTATCCGAATTAACAAAATACGGGTTATGTAGAGAGTGACAATAAAAACGATAGAAGAACATGTACATCACCGAAATATTTTTAATGGACCTTAGAAATTTCTATCGACACATTCAGCTAAAAACCATACACTGTATGTACTGTAATAGCCTATGTATTTGCATTGTACTATAATATAGTCGGTAGCAAAAATCATAGAGAACTTCTGCTGTCTCAGTTTAGTGTATCGCTTACGAGCAGTGAGATCTCACATCCGCTTTAACATTTGAAGTTATTTCAGCAATGTTTTGGTTTGACTCTCAAAATAAAGCATCAATTTCTCTATGTTTGCTACTGCTTGTGCGTGGCTCACAGCCAGATATCGGATCCCGTACACCTTAGCAATCAATGTACGCACACAGGTACTGCACAAGGTCAAGCGAGACATCAACAAACGTCCGATGACAAGTATACTAATGCGCTGTGTGTGTACACTCCGGTACGGATACAAAATGTAACCTACATTACAATATGTCATCCTCCTCATTGCATTCGATGTGGGAATTAGAGTGAACAACCATGTACCTTCGTAAATTGTCGAACGTGAATTTCGTGCACCTCTCGCTGAAAAAATATAAAATATTGGGAGAAAGTTCGTTCAACGTCAGATGATGTTAGTAGTGCATATGAGTAGAACAAATCATTTTCATGTGTTTGACCGAGACATAGTTTATTTCTTATATTACGCAGCACTGAAAATCCAGTACATATTTTTGTGTAGAATATGTACAATTTATTTTTTGCTCGTTTGGTAGGTTGTGCATTCTGCATATTATTAATTTTTGCAGGCACCTCCTTGACTACTTTTAGACATCTTGAAATAACATTCTTCAAGATGTTTAATGGCCGTTGATAATACCCAAAACATTTGATTTATAAAATGGAGATTGTTCAATAATTGTTGTGAAAGTAATTCTATTAACACAATATGCCAAACACCTAAAACGTCTATAAAATCTCCTTCCACATTTATGTTTCCTTCTTCTTTAGCCTTTTTTCCTTTTGGAAGTGACACACACACACACACACACACACACACACACACACACACACACACACACACACACACACACACACACACACACAAGGCCAGAAATTTTTCCATTACATGATCAAAGTTTCTGTTCTAGCTTGGTCCCAAGCAGGTGGGGTAAGTGCAATGATTTCGCCCGCTAGCAAGAGAATTCGAGTAATGTACCTACTGAGAATAGCAAATTATCATCTGTGAAACAAGTCTTCATTCGTTACCCTAGAAAACATATAATTCGTTTTCTTTCAAAACTGGTCCGGGTTATCCGGACGTTCGCGTTAACGAGGTTTCACGTCAACGAGGATATCCGATTTAGGGGATTAAATATTCGCAGATACGTAGCCCTATTTGTGATGTCTTTTTTAAACCTAAAAACCCAAAAATCTATTTCGGTTATCAAAAATGGCTAAAAAGCATATTGCTGTTATTAGTACGGATTATCCACTCCATGTAAATTAATATCAACCTACCCCCTTCATTAAAACGGCAATAAGGGTACCTGTAAATTGAATATGCATTTTCTGTGCTATTGTGCATAAATGCACCCCTCCCATTTGTCTGGATCAGAACAGGAATGCTTGAACTCTCATAACTTTTATTTCCAATGTAGGACATGTGGCTGCTAAGTCCCGGGCCTTACATAGAGATGGCAGCACTGAGCCAGTTTGGCAGATAGTATCATATAGTTTAATTCTAGACTAGCCTGTATCCATAGTTAGTGGTCAAAACCTTGTTTAGGTTCTGAATGACAGCATTTTTAAAAAGTTTCACGAAAATGGAGGATTTGGAAAAACGAGCAGTGTTTAAATACTTCCATTTGAAAGGCTTAGCGCCAAAAAAAAATCAGGAATAAAATGGATAGTACATTGAAAGACACTGTGCCTTCATATATAATGATTAAAAGGTGGGCTACAGAGTTTAAAGTGGGACGTACGAGCATCAGTGATGAGCCTCACTCTGGACGCCCTGTGCAGGTCACAACTCCAGAGTTCATTGAAACAATTCATCGTTTAGTACTGGAAGACCGCACATTAAAGTTGTTTGACATAGCAGAGGTTGTAAACATATCAAAAGATCGTGCAGGTCATATTTTACGCAATGTTTTGGGGTTTCACAAGGTTTGTACAAGATGGTGCCGCGTTTGTTGACACCTGATCAAAAACTGCAACGAAAAACTGTTTCTGTTAAGAATTTGGAGATCTATAGCAAAAACCAACTGAATTTTTGAGATGGCTTATTGCCATGGATGAAACCTGAATACATCACTACACTCCAGAAAGTAAATTATAGTCAAAATAGTCATTGCGCCAGGTGAACCAACTTCAAAAAATGACTAGTCAATTTCGACAGCTAATAAGGCTATCGCGAGTGCTTTCTGGGATTCACAGGGAATTATTTTATTGATTACTTGGAAAAGGGTAAAAGTATCAATGGTGACAACTATGCAAGCTTACTGCAAAGTTTGAGTGATGAGGTGAAAAGAAAAAGACCTCATTTGGCAAAGAAAAAATCTTGTTTCTTCACGACAATGTTCCGGCCCATTGTTTAGTCATTGCATTGGGAAAATGTGCGAATTAAAGTTGAAGTTACTTGAACATCCATTCGACAGATATAGCACTTAGTGACCACCACCTGATACCGAGCCTCAAAAATTTTCTTGAAGGACAAAGGTTTCACAGCAACGAGGAGGTCATTGATGACGTAAACTGCTATTTTGATGATCATGATAAATCACACTACAGAGATGGTTTAATTAAATTATAACACCGATATGACAAATGTATTAGCCTTTCGGGAGTTTATGTTGAGAAATAGAGCAAAAAATATTTTTTTTTTAATGTTAGGCCCTGGACTTATCAGTCGACCCTCGTATGATACCCAGCTGTTATACTAACAAACAAAAGACTGACAATAAATATGAATTCTTTTCAAGCTCCATATAACTTCTTTTGCGTACAGTTCTTGAGACAACTGAATGTTTTAACTACAATTCTTTAATTTCAAAAAGAGTAACGACCCTCAGTACCGTAATTCTTATTGGATTACATTATGTAGTCCCAAAAATGTAACACTCCATGATTTCTGGTGAGAAAAGAGGTTCGCAGAATAGCACTGTCTATTGGCCGTAGATGAAAAGTGCCACACGTTGAGTACGTAAGAGCAGTGCTATTTCAATCTCTTCTCCAGGATGAAAGAACCACTTAGAGGAAAACGCTTCCGGGAATTTGAAAGCATCACTTTGCCTTTGAGCAATCTCTCTACTGACCGCAAGCACATATGACGTCCATCGCCTTGTAAAGCTTTGGCAACAAGTGGTTGGTTGACGAGAATATGGATTACTCCGAGTACCTGTATTCGTCATAAATGAATTGCCCAATCTCACTTCACTAGCACCGTTCATATTTTATCAGTTCTGCATGTAAACTGAATATAGCTTCTGTTAAAAGTTATCGCTTTACCTCTTCAGTTTAATTTTCTTCATCTTACGATTTATTTGCTTCCTTTTGTGCTTTCCCTAACATAAATGTTCTTGTTTTAACGTTACAACACAATTGATCTGTAAATGTAGTCAAAAAGGTTATAATTTTGAAAAAATTGTTTTCTGTCTTTTTAATCTTCTTACTTGGACTTATACCTTCATACTGTGACTTTGTGGGTTCGTGAAATTAATAGTCCAGTTGCACAAACTGAAAATGTTCTTCATTTCCACCGACTTAAAGTTGAACACTTGCCAATTACACAGAATTACGTAATGCACACAATTGCGATTCACCAGTTCGTCCGTTACAGTTCCACTGCACGTTCACAGCTACGTACACTCTTCCGATGTACGTACACAGTCTTCTCGTCCGAACACTAGCACGGCGCTCCTACGCGGCTCGCCAAGAACTGACTCAATTCACTCACTGCAGCCCTTTTTATAGGAATATCGCCGTTTTCTTGAAGCCTCTCGTTTCAGTGAATCACCGCGAAGGTTCCAGACGGCAGGGGAAGGGAGAAGAGGCGGCCAGAGACAAGTGACACTTCCCTAATCATCCCCTCAGTTAGTGACAGATTAATGGGTGGGTATGGTCCGGATGCCTCTGGTCCCTTCTCAGCTATCGTTGGTCGGGCTTTCCGATAATTGGGTGACACAACAATACAATTGGTTCTTTTTGGAGATGCGTCGATACCAGTTCTTCCCGATATTAGATATCCGATATCCATACACGATATTTCCCGCTAAACCTATTACTTCGATACTCAATACCTTTATTTATATTTCTAGTTTCAACACAAAATAGAATGTTGGGAGAACTAGTAACGCCAATGAAGTTAAATAAGTACAAATATTTAATGAGTCTACATTTAAAAGCAACAGTGTAGCTACTTTTAAACTCTGCATTAGACATTTAAAAATAGTCCGCTTTTATAAGATTTTGGTTAAAAAAAGCTAGCATTTTCACTCTTTCGGGATCAAATCTGTTTCTCTTTCTGTCAGATATGAGTCCTACTGTGCTAAATAGTCTTTCAGAGAAAACTGTTGCAGGTGGAATGCACAAACACTTAGCGGCCATTTTTTTTTAATTCCGGAAATTTTGAATTTGTTTTCCAGTAATCCACAAAGAGTAGGTTACAAATCGTCGTTAAGGTATGCAGTTTCTTCTTCTTGGGAACTGTTAACTGGCACTGAATCTGACACACAAATATTTTCTTAACATGTTACAGTATAGGTAGCACATTCCCGGCAATTTCTCGGGCTTTGCAATGTTTCTCTTCCCGCAATATATTTTGTCATTATAAAATAAATAAAAATTTCGAAATCACCACTGAAGTACCGAATTATTATGGGAGAACAAGGATTATTAAAAATTTGTTTCGCTGAAATACTGAAAACAGAATAGCATTTATGCTGTGTTATAAATAATAACAAAAATATGAAATATAAATTTTGTACATTAACATTTAGGTAGCTTAAGTTGTAGAAATGTGATTTATGATACTGAAAAAAAAACTGTTTTCTATTATTTCTAGAGTAAAATACATAATAAGCAAGCAAAATATAGCTAGTTCCTGGAAGAAAGACATTAATACATATTGGATTCTTATTTTCATTGTTTAGCTGTCCGCTTTTTGTATTTTTATGTAATAATTTAATTGCCCTTTCGGAAAGAAAAGGGAGTTGTGAACAAAATTAAAATGCAGACAAAATAAACAAAGAACTAGCTAAATAAATGCTCGTTATGTTTGTTTGTCTTAGTACCGTGTACACAAATTATCTTTAGCAATTACACATCATCATCCTAATCATTCTCATCATCCTCATCCCCATCATCATCCTCGTCATCATTCTCATCATCCTCATCCTCATCATCGTCCTCATCATCATTCTCATCATTCTCATCATTCTCATCATCATTCTCA
This sequence comes from Mantis religiosa, assembly GCA_030765055.1. Lineage (NCBI taxonomy): Eukaryota > Metazoa > Arthropoda > Insecta > Mantodea > Mantidae > Mantis > Mantis religiosa. The sequence goes on from CM060957.1 coordinate 135,226,698, forward strand.
TCACCATTCTCATCATCATTCTCATCATCATCCTCATCATTCTCATCATCCTCATCATCCTCATCATCATCCTCATCATCCTCATCATCATCCTCATCATTCTCATCATCCTTATCATCATTCTCATCGTTCTCATCATCCTCATCATCATTCTCATCATCCTCATTATCATTCTCATCATCCTCATCATCATCATTCTCATCTTCATTAACCTCGTCATCGTCCTCGTCGCCATCACCATCACCATCACCATCACCATCACCATCACCATCACCATCACCATCATCATCATCATCATCATCATCATCATCATCATCATCATCATCATCATCATCATCATCATCATCATCATCATCATCATCATCATCATCATCATTATTATTATTATTATTATTATTATTATTATTATTATTATTATTGTTGTTGTTGTTGTTGTTGCTGTTGTTGCTGCTGCTGCTGCTGGTACTTAAGAGTGCAACCTGAATGTGCACTTTCCCTCCTTCGAGTCTATTGTAATATGCATTAAAGTGTAACACTATGATTAATGTGGCTCCATTGACTACTGTGAGTTTGTGGGTTCGTAAAATTAAAGGTCTTGTTGGCAGAAATTTAAAATGCTCTTTATTTCAGTGAAAAGAGGCTTTTGTACACCCCTTACAGCAGCGAAATGACGTAACATACACAAACGCAGTCCTCAAGTTCGTCTGTTCACATAAACAAATGAAAGAAATTACTGCGGTACACTCACAAATGTCCACACAGCTGCACACTCAATTAACAACTCACTCACACCTTGCAAGACTTTTTATAACCCAGCCATTGTTTCTCAAGAACTGCCGACGTTTCAAGGCCTTTCATGGCGGCAAGAGAATGAAAGAATTATCCAGATATCACTGTTGTCTCCCCGCTTCTGTCTCTCACCTGGCAAGCGCCCAGCGCTCCGCGGCACCAACCAGCAATGCGATTGGTAACACTACTTAAACAACATTTTAAAGCACTTCTCTTTAAAATAAAATTATGTTGAATTGATTGGGATACAGATTCAGTTAGTGTTGCTGTTGTTCCGAGATTTCTATCGCCCCTTATCTTCTCATTATCTGTTTCAAAGGGCAATTTGAATGAGGAGCCGCTTCAAAGGGCGTCAAATACGATCGACCCTACCTTACGCTATGCTAAATTGTTGTTCCCAACGCTCCCAATATGGTCAAAGCCCTGGTTTCAATCAAGCGATCATGGGGCTCGTTTATTACCTGGTGGAGTTGCAGTTGTGAGATGAAGACGGTAATGGAACGAGGACACCTAGACACTTTATCGCAGTTTCCGAAACACGTTGGGCCTTGATGTTTCAAATGAGCTAGAGCCTAATTAGTATTGTTTTAGATCGCCACTCCATATACCGAAATTATATCAGTGAGCTGTCCCAGCACCCTTGTGCTAATCTTCCTTTACCGTATTGATTTAATTTGGGTGCTCCGATGATTGATTTTGGGAAAATATTGGACATTTTCAAAACATTCGCAGTTTCCCTTTCAGAGTCGGTCATTTCACCACATCAAAGAGACCAAATTTTTGTCCTGGCTTTGTGAAACAGTAACCCACAAATTCGTACAAATATTCGAGTTTGGTTCCGCGTTGCTAGGCACCTCTAAGCCATATATAATCAGTAGTGGTTTGCAACGTAGTGCTGCAACTTTACAGGTAACTGAAAGAACCGCTGTTATAGCATTTGTTTTCTATTTTTCACGTTAATTGAAAACCAACGTTGGATACCATGGAAGTGCAATTAAGAAGTGGATGCTAATGAATGCTTGATTACTGACACTAATTACACATTCAAAAAATTTCTTCTGTAAACATACATACTCGTACTCTACCCAGTGTGAGTTCTTTCTCAAAATGTGTTACTTACTTCCATTAATTACAGTAAGTGTTTCCTTAGAAGTAGTTCAAACTATTAATAAGCAATATTGATGAAAACAAGAGCAGCTTAGTTTACAAGTCAGTTATTTGTTACAATTCGATGAGGTGAGGGATGACGAAACAATGTGCATCTCAAGCATGTTTCACAGCACTCCTCAAGGTGAAAAAATTGTATAAACAAATGTAACAATAAATATTCTGGATATAGTTCAATGAAACAAAAAATATTTCACGTACAAAACTTATATTTGAGGTCTTGAACGTTACACAAGTAAATTTCTAACCCAACTCTTACAGTTATACAAATAAGAGAAAATGATCTAATAATAATGAGGAAAAGTTGACAGACTTTTGCAGAAGATTAGTAAAACAGATATATTTAGTTGATAATGCAAGTAACTAAAACAAGTTTTAACTGAATATACTTAAGTACTTTTCCGCAAATCACATCAATTATTATTTGTAGTAAAAATAACTTTAGCTACTTCAGTCCTGGGAGGTGTCTTTCATCGTACCACTTCCCTGAAAATCAAGAAGAGCATACGAAAGTTCGCTGCACAACTGCCGTGCGTTTAGTTGAAGTTTCCCGCTGGTGTTCTGCAACTGTTCTAACGCCAGAAGGGATATCTGCTTACCCAAAGCCGGGGCAGTTGAGTCACATGGTATACATTTTATGTAGTGAATAAAGAGTTTCAGCAATTGCATATTTATACACTGTAAATCCTCATTATTCATGTTTGTTTTAAAAATGTATGTAACTTAATATACTTTGAAAAAAAATTTAAAGTGTGCGTAACAGAATTATACAGTGCGATCCATATAAACCTGAACCACTTCAAACGGCCATAACTTTGGAACCAATTACAGGACACACGTGCAACTTTAAGAGAATATAACACACAACTGGGAGATTACATTATATTATTTACATATCAGAGAAAACGTTGGAAGTGTCCTCCACCAGCATTTATACATGTTTGCACTCGTCTCACCATATTCTCTGAAATTTTATGTAGATGACATCAAATTGAGAAAAGGTGATTTTCAGCAAGATGGAGCAATGTGTTATACATCTAATGACACTTGTAACCAGTTTGTTAGATAATCGAATAATCTCAAAAGGTCTGTGGTACCCCAGATCCCCTGACCTAACCTCACCGGACCTTTTCTTGTGGGTGTATCTATAAAATAGAGTGTACAAGAATAGGCCACGGACAATTCATGTTCTCAAGGAATCCATTCGAACCGAAATAACTAACATTTGCTAGGATACTCTCCGTAAAACTTCAGAGAATATGGTGAGAAATGTGTAAACATGTATATATGCTGGTGGAGTATCTTCCAACATTTTCTCTGAGATGTAAATAGTGTAATGTAATCTCCCATTTGCGTATTATATTCTCCCAAAGTTTTGCGTGTGTCCAATTATTGGTTCAAAGGTTATGGCCTATTGAAATGGTTCAGGTTTATATGGATCGCGCTATAGCTGCTACTACTCAGGGTAGGAAAAATTTAATAAATGGAATATCTTACACCATGATTTATATAAAACAACTAAAAGGTGCCTACTGATTTCAGAATAACATTCTTGTGATAATATAAAATAGATAACGAAAAAAGTATCTAGGCATTAATATGTTTTACAAGTAAATGTACAAGCATATATTCTTTGTTCCACGTAATAATTTTAAATACATTAAATTACTTTATGGTCGTTAGCAACCAGAAAATGGCGACCGAAAATTTTCACTCTCGTAATGATAGAGAAAATTGTCAGACAAAGTAGTGATCTCAAGTGCATAACGTAAGAAGTGTTAATTTGATACTGGAATTGTTTTAATTACTCTACGTCAAGTAACAAACTGATTTATTATTACAGTGTAGTACATGTCTGCACCATATTTAGAATAATGCACGAAATATTGTAATATCGATTTACATTATTACAATTCAGACATAGCATTATACTCTGAATCAAACAATAAAATTAGTGAAATTCCACTTCTTACATTTACTAATAACACAATAAAAATTACCTTATGATCCAAAACACAGAGAACTTAAAATAAGCTTCATCAACGTGACAGCCACAGCTAACAGAAACTGCAGCATATCCTAAACACAATTGGCTATGTGTGTTCACGCCTGCTAATACATTTACAATTACTGAATACAGAATTTAATTATAAACTAAGGCGTATTACTACATTTGAAATTCAATTAACGGTATCTGACACCGACAAATTCAATATTGAACTTTGATTTGGATAATCTGATATTGGAGTTAATATTTACACTAGAAACATTTCTCTAAGCTTTCTTATAGAATACACACAACCCTCTCCTAAATTATAAGTAGGTAAAGTAATAAAATAACTCACAAGATTTTCTGTACCAGTCTATCATTTATTGATGTGTACATAAACTACTGTTTGGAACGTTTAGGTTATATAAATTTCTTACGAATGAATTGAACTTCAACAGAAATTCACAGACAATTGAAGTTATACATTTTATTTGTCATGTAAATATAGCAAGTATATAGTATTTTAATCAAAATCATTAGAGACATTCTTTAGAATGTAAAAAGTTTCAAGCAATATTCTATGGGATGGGTAGGTGGGGATAGAGGATTGTTTTAACATTTTTCCTGCCACATTTTTGACAGGCACTGAACTTATCAAATATCCACCCAGATAACTTTTATTTTTGAGTTATGCAGTTTATAGACAATACACACACAAACATATACAAATGCATATTTTTCTAATGCTTAATTTTGGATTCAGTTGCCTCAAAGTGTGTCTTTCTGGTGAAATCCCCCATAATGCATTTTTAAGCTCATGCAATTCCTTCTCTACTTTCGTGTGTATGTAGTATACAAAGTATTATAGAATAGGATATTTAATTCTCATGTATATAGAGTATAATCATTAATGAAAACAACATTCCTAACACACTATCACAAACTTTCTTATTCTCACCCAATACACCCTTCCTACTTGCTGCCTTTAATTTTGGTCTCAAAATACACATCTCCTGGTTTTCCATGTATTGGTGACCTCTACTCTCTTAAGAGGGTGGTCTGAAAAGTTTCCGACCTCAACATGAAGATGACAGCACTCGTAAATAAATGCTAGTGAATTTCGTTAACTAATCTATTCACAGTTACTCACCCAAGTTTCAGCCATTTTGGACACTCAGTTGTTATGTAACAGTCGTTTGAGTGAGCTGATGTGAGTGTTTTTATGAAAATGGACAGATCGGGTATCGAGCTGTCATTAAATATTTGTTTTTGAAAGACAATACGCCTACGCAAATCAAACATGAGTTGGATTCTGTGTATGGGGACTCTGCACCATCATTTACCACAGTGAAATTTTGGGCAGCTGAACTTAAATCTGGCCATAAGAGCTTGGAAGACGATGAATGTTCGGGACGTCTAAAACTGCAACTACCGACGAAAATATCGCCAATGTTCACCAAATGGTGCTAGACGACCGCCTAATTAAAGCGAGAGAGATAGCAAAGGTCATGAACATCTCGAAAAAACATATTAAATCAACATTAAGGCATGAGAAAGCTTTCCGCGCTTTGGGTGTCGCGTTTGTTAACGTTGGACCAAAAATGTGTTCGAATGAACATTTCCAACACACTGTTGGCGTAGTTTAGGCGCAATAAATCCGAGTTTTGGCACCGATTAATTACAGTAGATGAAACTGGGATACACCATTATACGCCCGAAACAAAAATACAGTCCAAACACTGGACTGCAACAGGGGAACTGGTACCAAAAAAAAAAAAACTGTTTTTTTGGATGGGGAATTGAGGGCGACTGTTTTCTGGGATAGTCATGGACTTATTTTAATCGATTTTCTTCAAAAAGGAGAAGTCATTAAAGGAGCATACTGTGCATCATTACTTGACAAACTGAAGGCAGAACTTGCGGAAAGACGGCCACATTTGCAGAAAAGAAAAATCCTGTTTTACCAAGACAATGCACTGTCTCATACCTCAGCAGTTGCAATGGCAAAAATTCACGAATTACGGTTTGAACATCCGACTTACTCACCAGAGCTAGTCCCAAGCAACTTGGTTTTGTTACCTCATCTGAAAATTACGCTCGGAAGACAGAGATTTTCGTCATATGAAGAGGCAATCACCTTCGTTAACAATTATTTTGTAGAGAAAAACGCCGAGTAGTATTTTGACGGGCTACACAGATGGGAGCATCGCTAGGAGAAGTGTGTAGAGTTACAAGGAGACTATGTTGAAAAGAAAAAATAAAATTTCTGAAAAAATGCCTTGTATCTTTATTAGGTCGGAAGCTTTTCAGACCATCCTCGTATATCCCTTGTTCCAGTTTATACATCCTTAATTGTTGGTTATTCTTAACCATTCTTAACCACTTGTCTGACTTACCACAAATAATATACTATACTATACTTCTTACATTATTTTTTCCTATTACAGATAACACTTTCTAATTAGTAATATCTTTCCCCCCTCCTTAAGACTGTTTCACTTTTTTTGCCAAATGTGTTCTCTCCATGCCTTTATTTGCAATGTAGCATACCATACCAACCTCTATCAACTTCTCCACACAATGGGTATTTCCCTTTAACCTGATCATGTCTAATGCCTTTCAAATTTCTGAATACTGTCCTCGCCCAACAGAATCCTTCTCGCCCTGTCTTACTACACACATCTATGTACCTTTCCCTCCTTCATACTGTTTTATTTCCCTAAATAGGCTCAACGAGCTTTTCTCTCTTGTACTCGCAAAAATAACTTGACTATTAGTATCTTCTAATCGTGATTATACTTATTTCCAAAAGTTTCTATAACAATTCCTCCAAATATATCCCATACCTATCTATTCTTTGAAGAGACAGTAAAATAGTGAGAGAATTTGATGAATCGCATTTTGTAAATATGTAAAATAAATGTAACTGAAGAACTTAATTGGTGGAAGCACAGGTAATTGCGCGACTAATCCCATCTCAAACGGCTTCTAGTTTTCCCCAATAAATTTCTAAGATTTATGATATGCATAACGGCTCCCACCGCTTAAAGACATAAATCTGTTCTCTTTTGGAGTTTTGGAACTGTCAGCATCAAACATCCCAAAACAAAGCTCTCTATTGCAAGCTACAAATGGTCTAAACAGATGTATCTGTTATATACGTTTGGACTGGACTGTATTGAATAGAACTGAATTAAATTAGAAGTGGAGAGGGTTCCTTACTGTAGCTACAGACACGCTATTGTACATTCCTCATCCCTTGGGAGGAAGGGATGAGTCAGAGGTCAAGAATAGAGAAATAGTAACAAAATTTTAAATCATTTTAAGTTCATAAATGGGTATGTCATAAGCAATTTTTGGTCAGACAAATATGCATGATCAAAATCAAACGCAGAACAATAGATGTTTGTAGGTAGTTTCAATAGGATTTTAATCAACACCCGCAATTTCTGTTATAAATGTGGACTGCAATCAATAATGCCAATGTATTAACTGATCAAGAGCAGCCAAACATTTGTGTTTTCCCACATAATGTCTAGCATTTGAGGAAGCAGCCCCTTTTGTGTACAGTTGGAGTCGTTAATTGACCTGTGGTTTGTCAAACAGTTATTACAAAGCCAAATAAAGACAATGTACACGAAACACTAGTAGAAGGTAAACAAGTATTGGCGCAATGAATAGCGAAGTGAATCTCTTCTGACCTTTTTTAATAAATATTTAAAGCTGTGATTTGAATATTAAAATAAACTTTTTTGTTGAATTTTTATTTCAATTGTTCAGCACAGTTGGTGCTATACAAATTGTGGAGCTATATACATGATATACATAATAAAATTAAACTATACAGGGATAGAGGATATTCATATTACAGTCCTCAAGCAAACTGGTCTGATTAGTTTTTTTTTTTTTTTAATTTACGTCCGCCCCAACGTTAAGTTATACTGGACGGTGAATGAATTGGGTGAAATGAAGCTCAAATGAGTCCAGGTCCATGGAGCTTAGAGTTAACCGACATTCGTCCTCAAGGATAAGGGAAAACCCCGGAAAAACCTTATCAAGGTAACTCACCCTGACCGAGATTCGAACTCGGGACCTCTTGATCGTGAGGCAGACATGCTACCATCTACGCTACCGAGACGGGCGATTAGTGTGAGTATAAATTAAATAACATATTCATTACAGAATAAATAAACATTATAGAAATAAAATGTTCTTTGGCAAGCGTGTCTTCAGTCTTGGTGCAGCATCAAGGAGACGTCGAATTTGGAAGAATAAAGCACCTGATACATAAGGAAGGTGAGCAAAGAATCTGCTTGTCTTTGTAGAGATGTACTCATTAATGCTATGTCCAATTCTCTATGCAGCTGTGCATTCTGGATGTACCACGGGGCATTCACAGACAATCGTAATATCCTGTTTTGAAAGACCTGAAGTTGGTGAATATGAGTAGGTGAAGCACGTCCCCATAAAAGAAACTTAAATTAATAAGAAAAATACTGAACAACTGGAGCCATAAGTAAGGAATATATCGGAAATGCCTTAAGGTACGAAAGTTATTAGGACTAAACTCTCTCTCACTCACACATACACATATTACTGACAGACCGATGAGGCATGTTGACCTTCAGGTGACCAGCGCTGTGATAATTTCTTATGGGATCTTATCTGATCGATTAGAAGAGTGAAATATTAGTAAGTTGATGTATGGTAAGCTACGAAACACAAATAGAGCGATTAGAAGCTGCGTGTGTCTATATATGTTTTCTCGCACCTGCCTATGTATGATACATTGCTGTCCAGAAGACATGATTATATCTGAACAGAGTATACATGCACTGGACTCGCCGTGTATGTGCAATAAGCTGAGGTAAACATTCTGTCGATACGCTTTCTCGCTTTGCCATGTAGTACACGCACACGCACACGCACACACACAAATGCAAACCCGCGGACCTTATCTTAAAAATGTGTTGTTTCTTTAATTTACTTGACCACAAAGCGACTGTATCAAGTGAACTTTTTTTTTTTTTTTTTTTTTTTTTTTTTGTTAGAATGCAACACCTTGTCTAACTATTAATATGTATGTAGAACTGGAAGTTATACCTAAATAAACAATGGTGCGCATAGAAGGCACGAGAATATTAAAACACCAGCTTCTCTCTCTCTCTCTCTCTCTCTCTCTCTCTCTCTCTCTCTCTCTCTCTCTCTCTCTCTCTCTCTCTCTCTCTCTCTCTCTCTCTCTCTCTCTCTCTCTAACATCATCTTGTGTGAAAGTCCCGTGTTAGAAGATTACTTGTATGAGAACTTTGGAGCAAGTAATCTTGATCTCAGATTGACCTTCCACTGAGATGAAACTGGTGCCTCAGTTTTAGCTAGCAGGGATCAAGCTTGCTTTAACCTTTACGGCCACTGTCGAGCTGGGCTTTGTGTTGATGGATTTCACACGCTAGTTGCCTCTGTTAAGCTCTTGGGTCGTACGTGAAAATACCAAGGCCTGATTCACACCATACGGCTATTTGTGTACCGGAAACACCATAACTGCATTTAGGAAGCTTAATTACAGTTATATTTTTCTTTCTCTCTTTCTTACAGTAATTATAAAAACAATTGCATTTTGCCCAAAAATTGGCTGTCAATATTTCATTGGAAATATGTTTAAAGGCCCTTTGAAACCAATAAAATATTTTAGAAACTGGTCCCTGCGCCTGTATGTGTGTGTGTCTGCATGCGTGTGTGTGTCTGCATGCGTGTGCGTGTGTGTGTGTGTGTGTGTGTGTGTGTGTGTGTGTGTGTGTGTGTGTGTGTGTGTGTGTGTGTGTGTGTGTGAAACAGTTGAATTCTTAAATACACTACCCAATGGCACGATATACGAGGGCAGATTAATAAAGGAAGAGATTTTTTACATATAAAACACACCAGTTTAGCCTACACACTGCCAGTGTGAAAGAACAATTAATTTCCATTAATTGTACCTAATAGTGGTCCGACTATAAAGCCCGGGCCTTAAAGTACTTACAGTATAGTAAGTCACCATTAAGGTAGTTGTCTCATGTGTTTATGGGAACTCCTAGTGGTTTACCGGGAAAAACAAGAGTCAATTGGAGAATTTAATGTCACGTCGGCACGTCGAAAAAATAAAATGTGTAGTGTTTAACGCCCGCTTTTACTACATACGGCACCGCAGGCGGTGATACTGATGAAACATGAAATGAAGATGGAGCACCGGTGGAATGAGATGGCGGGGGAAACAGGAGGTCCCGGAGAAAACCCGCCCAGCGCCGTGTTGTCCAGCACAAATCTCACTTTGCGGTCGCCTGGGTCGGCACGTTGACCATAGTAGCTCAAGGGTTAGAGCGGCTGGACGGCAACCAGAAGATCCGTGGTTCAAATCCCGGCTATGGCATTGAATTTTTCAGTTTGACTCTATCTTTCTATACTTTAGCCTACACACGGCCGGGGTGAAAGAACAATTAATTTTCATTAATATACCAGTCTTGGTTTAGATTGGTGTGGTCTTTTTCAAACTATTCTCCGTCGAGTTGAATGCACTTTATCCAAAGCTTCTGCCAGTCCTGGAGCACGTATTGGAGGCTATCTTTTGATTTTATAACCACCTCAGCCTTCTTTGCGATGTTCTCCGAAGTAGCAGAGCACCTCCCCTTTAGTTCCTTTTCTCAGACAGGGAAACAACTGTAATGACGGAGTTCAGTTATTCATCCCCGTGCATCTCAACCTGACGTTGCAGTTCCACACCACTCCCACCCGCATTATCTTCTGCTCAGGAGTCAATAATGTGACATTCACCTAGCACAAATATGTCTCATGTTTAAGTGATTATACAAAATTGAAAAAATCACTACCGTGAGAAATCTGCAACATGTCTGCAAGTCTGTCAATTGCTATTCGTTGGTCTTCAAGAACAATGATGCCAGCTGTGTCAATCACTGTTTCGTTTATTGCTGCTGCTGGCCCATGTTGCTTTATTATTGAAGCCCTGCTGCCCACCTTAAATTCCTTGAACCATGGAAGTTCTTTGGACTGTGACAGAACATCACCATATTTCTACAGTGGCATTCTGTAAACTTCCATGCCGGAATTTTGCAACCGAAAGCAAAATTTAATCCAGTTCCTTGTTCTTCGTGTAGCACCTCCATTTCCTCTGTAGGCGGCTGTTGTACTGACCTACTTCGTTCGTCCTCTGTATGCAGACGCATGTCCAAGCGAGGGTGTGCTTTGTCTTCCAAAAGAACTCATCCACTGGCATTATGTCGTGCCTTCGTTGCACTCGGCATAAAATGCCCTTGTATAAGCGCCAACGAAGTGCTGCATTATTGTGCCACATAAGTTCTTTCACATCTCATTAAATCTACTAACATGAGACTGACGCCTTCATGCACATTTTAACAACCATCGATCTGGGAGGGATTTGAGCTCGTGAGCTTTGCCGTGTGCGCGCGTACCTTTGAAAAGAATTATCTAAACATAACATGTCGGTTATGAACCACATTTATTATTCCCATTCCACATCTTTCAAGAAATTCTCACGCACAGAACAGCCTCAAATGGAAAACTTTCCAAATACTTTTATTTCATCAAAAATGGCTTCAGCGGTTTTGTCTAAAGTCCCATACGTTTAAGATATTATCCTGAAAAAAATAAAATGCATATACTGATTTTTCTGAAAAAATCTGTAAATTCACACTGAATGAACTTTTTACAACCGGTAAACCGCAGAAAATCAATAAAATTTTAACTCCACTGTTTATCTCACATAAACATATTTGTGGTATTAACCAATTTCAAAATAGTCTTTCTTATTCCTTTGTATTTTTAAATGTTCATTTACTTTTTAAAGTACTAAGCCGCAATTCACTTTCGTTTGTTGGTCATACAGACAGCGTGAATTTTCAAAGCCATCACATGGTAATTCGAAGTACTATAATCGCCACTACCTGCTATATTATTCTTATTCCTAATGCGAAAATTGTATGAAAAGCTTTTATACATTGTCAAGAACTACACAGAATAATAAACTTCTGTAAAAATGATCTGCATCACTATGTCACTTGTAACTTACTCCTTTATTATTTTGAGAGCTGTAACAGTTGTTTCGATTTATATTTAGAAAGGGTTTGAAAAATGTATAACTTTATAAAAGAAAAGCACACAAAATTGTGTAAAAGTATGTGCAATTTTGTGATTGGCGGTAGTAATAATTGTATTACGTAATGTAGTGATGTAGCAATAAATCGGTCAATCATACAAAAGTAATATATGGGTATCGAAAGTAACGAATTATTAAATAATATAGGTGTAGAAACCGAAAGAAAATTCGTCTTTCCTTCTGGAATGCCGAAGAGATGGGACTTCTTTTTTAAAATGTCAGTTCAAGTTGAAGTGTTATATTGATTCCGATCACAGTGGAAAGTTTTGTGATAAGAATTTTAATGGATTTGGTGTTAAAAGAAATAAACAAAAGATTGATTTGTTATAGAAATTCAAATTAAAAATCTTAACGATTTCCTCACTCATTATTACCCTTGTAACTTATAGTTTTCATTGCTCGTAAGTAAGAATATAACAGAAGAATATTAAGAGCTAACCGAGGTATAATTAAGGATTTTCTTGATAACTTCGGGAAACATCTTCTTCATCAAATCATAACATTTTGGACGAAGGTAAGATCGACGAAGTAAGATAAGCGACGGAAAACGAGATACTAGCACCAATCTTGCTATATATGTTGCCGCAACTGTGAGGCATCGAAACCAACAACAGCGGAGGAATCCTGCTACATATGTCACCACAACGTGGGGATCATACCATTTTCATTCATCGCATGAGTAGCAGAATAGAAATTCTGTTACAGACCTCTGACTTAGAGTACTAATGGCGTTATTATACGTTGACCTAAGTGTTCCTGTTGATTTTATTTATTTCCAAAACTGCGAATACACACACTCACATTCACGCCCCTAGACTGGTAATGACTCTAATTAAAGGAAGTTCCCACCCTTTAGCCAGAATGCCAACCACTGGACCACAAAAGCAGCCACTATTCGATTTGCTCTCTACTATTTGGAAAAGATATTGGAAATGGCGCCTCTGACTACCTGTTGCTTGTGGCTTTCTGTACTTGTGGGAATTGTCTCCCTATGGATCGGATCAGTCGTTATCACATGTCGTTCTCCATGGTCTAGGGATAGCATGTTAGCCATTGGTTCCCGAAGTAGCGAGTTTATACTCGGCGGAATGCAATGAATTCTATTTTTGGGCCTAGTAATCCTTCGGAAGGGAAGTAAAACGGTCGCCACGTGAGGTACATTTACAGCACATAAATCACCTCAAACGTGATAAAGAGGCCTAGGAGCATGAATAGTCAAGCATAAACAAAAACTAATTTTTCATCGATAGAAGTAAACGGTGTTTCCGACAATTAAGGCACTTCCTCAGCGAAATTATACTAAAATATTAACTTTGATGGGTCGATACCGATATACGATATTTTCCACGATATCCGATACTTCCATACTCAACACCGTCATTTCTACTACTAGCTTCAATACAAAATAGAATCTTGGCAGAACTGTGTAATGCCAATAAAATTAAATAGGTGCACATATTTAATAGGAAAAAATCTAAAACGATCAGTATTCTCATTTTTAAACTCTACATTAGATATTTAAAAGCAAAACAGCCCACTTGTATACGTATTTTTTAAATACTAACATTTTCACCTTTGGAGGTCAAGATTATTTCTTCACATATGAGACCGATAAGCTAAATAGTCTTTCGGGAATAAAAAGCTGTAACAGGTGGAATACACAAACATTTAGCGGCTCATTTTTAGTTCTGGAAATGTTGAACTTGTTTTCATTCATCCAGTGAGAAACGTCGTTAATGGCACTAAATTTGACACAAGATTATTTTCTTGCATAATGATACTGTGCAGATACCACATTCCAGATAATTTCTCTGACTTTGCAATGTTCTACTTGTTGCAATGAAGTTTTATGACTTTAAAATTAAAAAATGCACAATCACCATCGAAGTACAGAAAAGATACCTGCAACTATCGTAGCTATGTACTGCGAGTGTCAAGGACCCATCCCTGGTTTCTAACTTTGGTATTTCATATTTTACAATTGTATATTGCATTTTCTTTCTATATAGCTTTTCAATTGTCTGCCACATTCATAAAATTCTATAAAAGTACTTAACTATAAATACACTTTTGACACCACCTTAATCCAAAGAAAGCATTTTTATAAAAGTGCTACATCTGTATGAGTTTCTGGGTTTATCTGCTCGTGAACAGAACAACCAAAATAGGCCAAGATTTTCAAAAATATCTCCCCCTCTCCCCAGTTATACTTTACATGAAAGTTACCAAAGTTCTCACTTAAATAAAAAATGTCCTACTGTTTTGATTAAAATAACACATCTTTAATATTTTCATATTCAGTGATATTTTGAATTTTGCGGGAAAATTCTTCCATTCGTTTTAATTCTTTATAAAGATAACTATTATACCCAGAGACACAAAATGTATAGATGTTTAAGCACACAGTTTATGTTAATTTTTCTAGGAAATGGTCGTTTTTAGATATGTTTGTCATTGCTTTAAATTTGCAAATACTATACATTTCTGAAATAGAAAGTTGTCACTTTCACTCGGAGGTCCCTCGTTCCGCCGGACATCGAAGCGAACATCTGTTGCTTTTAGTGTACTCGTCGATGGTGTGTCTTAGAAGGTGCTATAATCTCATGCTCCGCCTCGATGAGTATCTGTATCACTGCTAATTGCTTAGCAGTTGCAGTGAGAATTGGGTTTTTCTCAGTTTTCTTCGGAAAATGAAGTTCTCTTAACTCTTTTAGGTCGGCGTTACTAGTTACGTGGACATCTGCAGGTTTTCACCATATTACAAACTACTTTCAGAATGTACGAGATGCTCAAAACTTTAAAATATTTAAGTAAATAGATAAATATGAAGTTAAGATGAGATGCACTTCACACTTCACTTGCAATATGTATGCCACAGAATACTAGTTTCTCCTCCCCGGAACTTCTGCCCCAACTATCACTCCGACACGTATTTCCTCAATTTTGGGAAGCTTCACAATTTTCAAAACCTAGGCCAGTGTTTCTCTCTTCCCATCGACTACTTTATGTTTATCTTTGCCTCAGTTCCTTCCTTCTTTCAATATATTGTAACGGCACCCCAAAAAATTACTGTAGGAAACGCCTACCTCTAGAGAAATGGTAAATTCTTTCTCTCGCTACACAAAAGGAAGGTCAGTAACCCTTATTGGACACTGTAAGGAAGGAAAGTTTAGAGAAATTTGTTCCGTTATTTGCACCGAAAACTAGCAGACTTTCTTAAGTAACTACGCGTATACTTATTGGTCGCTAATAAGCATCGACTTCTATACCGCTTCACACATATTTTCGGGGGCTTTCCCGTGATACATGTTTACAAATACCATACCTCTTTGATATTGAATAATACATAATTGTTACTAGCTCCTGAATTAATAATATCTAATAGTTCATTTTTATACAAGGGTGGACAGGAGGAAATTTTGGTACAAGGTTGTTACTCTTTATATCCTGGCTTTGCAAAGAAGGGGAATATCAAAATCATCACACAGAACCAGTTCTTCAAAGATTTCACTATGGCTTTTGCAGTATTCCTCTCTCACTGTACTAAAGAGAAATAATAATAAAGCGATTCTGTAAATATCTCTCTCGATTAACATGAAACAGTGTTAAGAACGTGTAAACATATTCTAAATATCACAAAATATTTAAAGTGAGACATCGTTTTTTATTTTATATGACTAGGTAATTTTGAGAGTGACTACTCTCAAAATTACCTACTCATATAAAACCAGAAAGCGTGTAAACATCCCTAATTTTATTCAATGTCTTCTTGGGAAACAAGCCAGGTGAAAAGACGATTAGAAAGATTCCCGAGAAGATCTTGAACATATACACTGACTCCCATAAATAATCGGACAGACTTTGCATTTCACTATGGAGTGCTCTATAAAGCAGGATAAATTATGTGCATCAATCTCAAGGTACTCCTTGTGTTAAGCAAAAATAATTTGCTATGAATATCCATTTTAGAGATTGAAAATGTTGCTAAACTAAGTGTTTCCCCATTCAACCTTGTTTACAGCAGGAGTTTAGGACACAAAAATAATCGAACAGCACAAATGAAGTGCAATATAAACGAGCAGGTGAAGATGTCAGTATACAAAACAACATCGTAGAAGAAGTAGGTACATCAACTGTGCACCAAGAAGAAGGCAAGAGCATAGTATCGGACCCAGAGGTAAGCGGAGTACCTACCTTTGGACAGAGACAGTGATCTGTCACTATGAAGAGAACAAAACATACCGAGAAATAGTAGAGATTGTGAATCTTAGCAAAACTACAGCTAGTGAGATAATTCACAGGTACAAGTATAAAGACAATTGAATCTCAAGCAAAGCCAGGACCACCAAAATTTCTTGCCGATAAGCAGGAGTCTTATATTATGCGGAAGGTAAAACGGAATCCACGTGTAAGTGCTCCGGTGATTTGTGCTGAGATTCAGGAGGAACTGGGACTGATAGCCCTGACACGGTCAGAAGGGCCATGCGAAAATAGGATTTTAAAGGTCGCGTAGCCTGAAAAAAAAGCCATATATTTCCAGCAAGAATAAATGGAAGCGATAACAATTTTCCAGACTGTTTTAATAAGACAACCGATTGGTGGGACCAAGTTATTTTTTGTGACGAAAGCAAATACTACCTTGCTGGTTCCGGTGGTAGGGTGGTTGTGAGGAGTAAATCAAACACGGAGCTGGAAGAGCGCAATTTAAAAAGGACAGTCAAACACGATGGGGGGAGTGTAATGGAATGGAAATGGGAAAGCCGCTGTTCATAGACACAACCATGAACAAGGAAGTCTATCTTAGACTATTACAGCAAAATTTAAAACAGAGTGCACAAATGATGGGCATTTTGGACAGCTTCTCATTTTATCAGGATAATGACCCGAAGAATACGTCCCACATTGTGCAGCTATGGTTACTTTACAACTGTCCTCGTGTACTGCATCCACCCCTTCAGTCCCCAGATCTAAATCTCATAGAAGCAATATGGGATAAATTGGAGAAGGCCGTGCGGAAGACCCCATCAACTCCAAGCAGCACTTGAAGGAGACGTTGCAAGAGGAATGGAGCAAACTTTCTACAACCTACCTGAGAAGCTGGTTCACAGCATGACAAATAGGTTGCGATAAGCAGTGAAAAGAAGAGGGAGAGTCACCAAGTAGTAAGTCATATTTTGTATCACACTGAAATCGTTATGTCCGATTACTTTTGAGGGCCAAAAAATTCCATATTTCTTTTCAATTCGTAAAAAAGCACGCGTTATATAATTTGTATGTGAAATAACATTTATTTTCCTACACCAACGAACCACGGAACTGTCAGTTATCATAAATTTCAATACAATAGCACAAAAAGGTTGATTTTCGCTTTAAAAACTTAGTACTCTGGTTTGTCCGTTTATTTATGGGAGTCTCTGTAAGTCGCCAGGATAGCTCGAGGTGCTATTTTATACCTAGGTTGTATATGAGTAGAGAAAATTATGTGAGTGCAACACATCAGTTTCCTTTTCTTATTTTAAATGGATACGTATTATGTCCTCTTTTGAAGTACAGTATTGAAATAATTTAACAGTGGCAAGCGTATCTCTAACAAATGTTTAATACCGTCAACTAAGCTGACATTTTGCCCGGATAGTGGCTGCGTCATTCATGCACTTAATAAGAAAGCAGTGACGAATGGTATTTGAAAATGCCATAATGTTGTAGAAATACTCTTACACTTGCCTAAGTGTTGGCAGCACTTGGTGACGTTATAATCGGCTTACTCTTCTAAAGGTGAAGATTTGTGGAAACCTGTCTGCACGTGTTTTTAGTGGTCTGTATAATTTCAGTTGGAGAAGAATCTTCTGTTTCAAATTAAAGGTAGGTTTGTTTGCTTAGTCTATTGTTTGGCTATTGATTACGAAAATGTAAGCTCTGTGCCAGGTATAGCATTCCTTTGAATGAGGTGGAAACTTAAAAATAGGAAAGTGACGGATAACTATGTACCACCACAAATCATTGCATTTTACTCAAATGGAAGCACATAGTGTCTTACTTTGTATTTTAAATTGTGCAGTTATGTTCATTTTAATTTAATATAGTTTTAGTATTTTACCGCAGAGTGCTTTACTTTCATTACAGATACCGATAATTAATTGCCACAGACAAAATGCCAAGAAAACACCGAAGGGAGCCAGGAAACAGGCCATACCGCAATTACAGCGAATCTACATTACAAAACGCTCTAAAAGGAAGTAGATCAAAAACTCTGTCAATACGCTCCGCTGCAATAAAGGTATAATGTTCATAGGAACACAATGATGTCAAAATCACAGAATAAGCATTCCGCCCCAGCAGGTGGACCAAAGATGTTTTCTGGACCATCAACATCGAAGTCTACAACAAGAAAGCCAGAATTTCAGATCTTGACAGCAGCAGTGATGATGATGTCACCATACAGTATCAGGAGAATTAATTGTTCTTTCACACTAGCCGTGTGTAGGACGCACTATGAAAGGGTAAAGCCAGAATGAAAAATTCAATGCCATAGCCGGGATTTGAACCACGGATCTTCTGGTTTCCGTCCAGCCACTCTAACCATTTGAGCTACTATGGCCAACGTGCCAACATGACATTAAATTATCCAACTGACTCGTGTTTCTCCCGGTAAACCACTAGGATTTCTCATAAACACATGAGACAACTACCTTAATGGCGACTTACTATGCTGTAAGTACTTTAAGGCCCGGGCTTTATAGTTCGGACAACTATTAGGTACAATTAATTGTACCTAATTAATTGTACAATTGTACAATTAATGGTTTACTGGGAGAAAAACGAGTCAGTTGGAGAATTTAATGTCATGTTGGCACGTTGGTCATAGTAGCTCAAATGGTTAGAGCGGCTGGACGGAAACCAGAAGATCCGTGGTTCAAATCCCGGCTATGGCATTGAATTTTTCATTCTGGCTCTACCCTTTCATCAGTATCAGGAGAGTTCCGACAGTCCATTTTGCTTTGATGACAGTGAAGATCCTCCATCTCAGGAGAACCAGAAAGCAGCATCAGCACTAAATCCGAGAAACTTGTTGGTTGATGTTTTCGTCATTGTGCAGTATGTGGGGGAGTCTTTCCAGGAAGGGTTACAGCAATGGATGAACATGTTGCGAGAGTTAGTGTCATGCAAAGAAGTGAAATCTGTGGATGTGGCCTGATCAGGAAGACGAAATAGACCATGAATATAAAGATATAGCCAGGAAAACTGAGCCACCTGTACAAGTGCCCAAGCGTGAATTGTATGACATTCAAAGAATGCAAAAAAATTGGGGTAAGTGTGCCATTTTTTAAATTAAAATGAAGGGCAGTTCAAACGTTTATGCAAAAATAAGGAGCAATAATTTGACATGAAAATGTTTATTTTATTTTTATTGGAACAAATACTCCCACTCCATGGAGTGACATAGGATCAGACAAGCTTCACACTTTGAATAGTACTGAACCTACAGCTGGCACAAAGTCACCCTAGCAAATGGGGTGACGTTGGCCTATGTTTGAATAGCTTTTTTGGGTATCAGTTAACATCAAGGAATAACTTTATTGCAGTAAAAGGTTGATGTTTCTGCTGCTATGTTATAAATAGTAAGCGTGTCTTTATTAACGAAATTCAAAGAAAATATTTCTAAAAGGTACAAAAAAGTGACACAGTCACCCTAGATGACGGTAGTCTATGTTACAAACGATGGTGGTAAATGACGAACTTGGGCAAAACGAGTGATACATTATTTTGGTGTCGACCCTATGTTAACGCATTGCATAATATGTATACTAAATCATTCTTTGTCGTCTAATTTCTCACTCAGAGTCAGAAACCTGAAGTATTCTCATCATGGAGTGAGTATGAAGCTCTTAAATATACTTGGACGGAATGCTAAACAGTAAGATACCCAAACCAACATATAAAGCAACAGGTAAAGGAATACCAGTTAGACTAATGTAGCGCTGGTATCAGCAATTTCGAGTAGGAACGGAATGAAGCCTAAACGATGCAGTAGTGGTGATGGTAGTACTGAGAGACCAAAAAACATCCTAACCGGCTGCACGGTATTTGCCTCTTCTTGCCCTCAGCGCTCGTTACAGTCTGCTGCTTTCATAGAAACCTTGATGTAATTTGAACCATGTAATAGTAGTAGTAGTAGTAGTAGTAGTAGTAGTAGTAGTAGTAGTAGTAGTAGTAGCAGCAGCAGCAGCAGTAGTAGTACTAATAGCAGTAGTAGTAGAAGAAGTAGTAGTAGTAGTAGTAGTAGTAGTAGTAGTAGTAGTAGTAGTAGTAGTAGTAGTAGTAGTAGTAGTAGTAGTAGTAGTAGTAGTAGTACTTTGCAAACCCTCATCTAATAATAAAACAAACACGCATCCGTATAATATCAGAAGTAAATAAATTTAAAATATACTATGCACTTGACATGAAAAACAAGAGATAGCATTGGATAACCTCATCTTGATTCACCATGTTCGACCTAAGTTTTTAAAATGCTTCCTCAGATGTTTTAGTGAGAGATAAAGTTCCTTAACAAAGGAACTATGAACTCCCTTTGCTTCAAAATTCCCTCGTGAGCTAGGGAAATGATACCCACCGGAAGAAAATGTTTAATCAGATAAAAAGGTCAAGTTTTGCTCATCTCATAGCGCTGCAGGAATGAAACGACCCTCAATATCCCCTGGCTTTTGGCGTAACAGCTAACCCATACTCAGTTAACTCCTGTGGGAGCATCTCCCAATATTCATTCTAAAGCTGGAGCAAATCCTGGGTAAGATAAAAGAAATATCAAACTTAGTAGGATGGCTTCTCATTTCCAGTCCGCTGAACAAAAGTTACCTCGCTTACCGCACAGCCCAAGAACTAATTATTTCTACGCGTTGCATTTTCATTTTATTTTAACAATTTACGACACGAGAAAAGCATATCACCCTTGAAGCATTTAAACTTCATCATCACTTTCTGTTTACCGGCGGTGCATTTACATCCGCTTTCTGGTTCAATGTCTGCTATTGTTACCTTAATTTAATTTCTTTAAATTGTATCTGTTTATTATGGATCTTTAATTACTTCAGACATATAAAACACCAGGAAGAATTGATTTTAACATCTCCTTAGGAAAAAAAAAATAGCATTTTAGTAATTTCTCTCATCTAATGCTTTAGAACGGCCCTTCATTGTTACAATAATTAACTAAGAGATGAATCATGTGGTATAAGAACACACTTTTTTTCTCCACTTATCTCCCCAGATGGATGCTTACACCTCCAAGGCAAGTTTAGTGCTTGGGTTCAACTAGCTGTACAGAGACAAGAGGAACACTGATCAGAATGAACATCCAGAAGGATTACTTGACCGATATTTGGTATAGAAGGAGGTGACAATATGATGTAATGTTGAAATAGGTAAAAGGAAAGGTGATTGCAAAGCATTTGGAGGAATAAATTACCATCAACTGAATGAGAACTACAACGAAATAATTTCAGCGATTGTAGAAGTCGCAAGTTGAGATAGGCAATGCATGGTCTGCGGCTAAACATAACGTAGTTAATTGTGTTAAGTATAACTGGCATCAGATGTTCATAAGTTGTTATTTAAACAACGTGAGTGAAATTATTGGATTAGAATATCTTTAAGACTGCTTCCTGAGTATAGAAATATCGATTCTTAGTAGCACGTTATTGGAGTTCTCAAGATGCAATCTCTCAAAGATCGAACTAATCATCTGCCAATGCGACACTAAAACTCCTTGTATCATGTAGCCTGCTCTATTATCTCACGCTAGTTTAATCCTGCTCTAAACAAGGCGGAGCTGACTTAACTCGCCCTGTGTTAGACGCTACATGCATGCACGTAAGTTTTGCAACACTAGTACCCGATTTCACCAACAGATGTTAAAATAGACGTTAGCAAATGTAACGTATCAATTGTCACAGCACTAAAACTAATGTTAAATGTCTTACATTTCCCCAACCTGTTTTCTTAAAATGTTAACAAACCTTTGTTAACGCCAAGAAACTTGTAAATATCACAGTTATAGAAGGCTATGGATGATTTTCTGAACGTACTCCGATGCGTTTTTGTTTTCATTTTCGTCTGCACAAATGGCGGATGAACAAAATCATAAATAAAGCAGTGAGACAAATTTCTCATCGACGGAGAAAGAATTGTTAATCGAAATGGTGACGAAGTTTAAGGATATCGTGGATAATAAGAGGACGGATGTGGTGAATGTAAAAGAGAAATATGCGTGGAAAATATTGGAAACGAATTTAATTCAAATGCATGTGTCACTACTACAAGCACCAAACAACTTGTCAGTATTACGTAAATTTAAAACTAGGTGTGAAGAACAAGTGCCTTAAACGTTTCAAGAGGGGAGGTGAACAATGTATTATCCACATAATTCAGTGAATTATAAAATCGCAAAGTTATTAATACTTGAAGCAAAGGTGAGATCGGCATATTCCTTTCGATGTATATTCTAACTCATTATTACGTAAATTTAAAACGAGGAGCGAAGAAGGACAAGTGACTTGAACGTTTCAAGACGGCAGGTGGACAGTGTATTATCCACATAATTCAGTGAATTATAAAATCGCAAGGTTACTAATACTTGAAGCTAAGGCGAGATAGTCATATTCCTTTCGATGCATGTTCTAACTCAGTATTACGTAAATTTAAAACGAGGAGCGAAGGGCAAGTGACTTGAACGTTTCAAGACGGGAGGTGGACAATGTATTATCCACATAATTCAGTGAATTATAAAATCGCAAAATTATTAATACTTGAAGCAAAGGCGAGATCGCCATATTGCTTTCGATGCATGTTCTAACCTCTCTTGTACTTCCGCAGCAACCTTCATAGCAACATGTTTCGACAGTAAAAAATTTTTCTTCGGATAGTTCCTCAAAATCATTTCTCCTCATAGGCCGTACTCTATTATGAATGCCATTTAGACGGTCTTAAATATAGCAAATCGACATCAACAGCCGAGTTCATGCTCGCCATCTTGACTATTTACAATTGTTAAGGACTTAACATTAGAAATTCGGCGTGTTAGTTTAACATGAGATTTAACACTTGTGTTACGCTAACACTTGTTGGTGAAATGCAATTTTTGTTTTAACTATTGCTAAACTCGTGTTAAGTCTTAACATTTGTTGGTGAAATCGGGCATAGAAGTATTAGCAGCACTAACTTCTACACCATAAATAAATAGAACTGGGTTACACATTAACTTATTAAATCTATGAGTTGGTTCACTTCCGAAAAACTAATAATGAACTTTACTGCGTATATCACTTTTCGTAAAATCGTGTATTTTTCCAAGCGTTGTTTACATTTACGCGATTTTCTCGGTGTTCTTAGAGTTCCAAGTGTTCACCGTGCCATCCTAACACTATGAACACGACTTGCGGAAACATTAAGGAGATCACCAGTTTCTTTCTCAATATTTTTTATAGACGACTCCGGGTTTCTTTCTTTAATCACCGCGAAACAATGCGATATCATTCGCCCCTCGCCACTTTTTAAAGGTTTGCCTCGATTGTGTTTAATTTCGGATGAAGCATCGGCTTGCTCTATGATGAAAAACTTACTGACTTTAAATTGCATATACATAAGTGTTCTTGGGCTTGTAAGGTACGCGAGATGTACAGGAAATACAGTGTTAAATATCAGAAGTAACTCCACGGTATAAACAATAACATCTTAATCAACATTCAACTCGATACAGACCTCGTTGTGAGAGAGCTGCCTGATATAGCAACGCAAAATTATTATATAATAGCA